>JANTPZ010117841.1:0-10077 GCA_025593235.1 Vachellia pachyceras
GACAACAGACAAACAGATGCTGAAACACTTAGAGAGAAACCAAATAAACATAGAGACAACAGATAAACAGATGCTGAAACAAACAATCTCAAACGAAATCGTGACAACCAAGAAAATGAACTATCCTGAACAAAAACAATCAAGAAATCGAACAAACCTTAGAGCTACTAATCGGAGGCAACGGCAGCCACGAACTCACGATCGCGATGCAGAAATCGGCCAAGCTTCTCGTTATCGGTGAGCTGAGGGTTTTGGGTCTGGGAATGGCGGAATGGCGGAATGCTTCGGATGATTATCAATCTTTTTGTGGCCAGGTCCCAAAACGGCGTCGTTTTGGGTCCTGGCCCAAAAAAAATAATAATAACCCGCCCAACCCGCCCAACTCGGCGGGTTGGGCGGGTTAATGTCAACCCGGCCGGGTTGACTCGGTCAACGCCGAGTCAACCCGTTGACCAGGTTGATAGTGGTTCGGACCGGCCAGTCGGCCGGTTCAGCGGTTTACCGGTCCGACCGGCCGGTCCGAACCGGTTTTTTGTTCAATGGTTTTCCTTTTTTGCCGACATATTTATTGTTTTTCATTTCAATACTTTAGTGCAGAATATACTCTTAATAATAAATATGGCCACCTATGGGGAGGGGAGAGAAATATATATATATATATATAGGGAGAGTGGGACCGATGATCCACACCTCCATTTAATCCACAGTTCCTTCTTAATGCCCTCCAAGTCATCTAAGCCCACTTACTTATGCAATAATTTAATTAGTCTCAATCACATGGCCCTTGTTCTCATTAATGCTAAGCGCATTCACTCTTTTAATGATGTCTCCTTCATATCTAGACGGTTCAGATTCTATTTTCATTTTTGTTCTTATTTTTTAAAGAGATTATTGTAATAGATGTATAATTTAAAATAAAAATAATATCTTAATTATATCATTCAAAAAAAAGTTATATGATGTAAGCATAGTATTACTCATCCTCCTCTAGAATGCAGGGTTATTATAAGATATGATCTCAATTAGGTATCTATAGATTCTTGTTGATTGGCTTTTGAGTTTTTCTCCTTAGGATTTTGCCTCCAATTGTATTCAAGAGGGTTAAGATACATTTTTGTCTTGAGAGTTTTCTCGAAGAAGCATTTTCTCATTGACAGTTTTTGGTGGAGCAATTTCGCTCTGAAAGTATAAAAACTTAACAATGCTGTCTTAATTAAAAAAAGGAAAGGCAAACGGATGTCTATCACATAGAGTACGATACCACATCATGTGTCCGCGTGGGATAATGTTTCCCACAAAGATGTACAATCTCGTCAT
This sequence comes from Vachellia pachyceras, assembly GCA_025593235.1. Taxonomy (NCBI): domain Eukaryota; kingdom Viridiplantae; phylum Streptophyta; class Magnoliopsida; order Fabales; family Fabaceae; genus Vachellia; species Vachellia pachyceras. The sequence continues at coordinate 1,318 of JANTPZ010117841.1, forward strand.
GGAAGTTTTCTCATACGAGCAATTTCACTTGAGAAGTTTCCTTGGAGGGAGAGTGACACGTACTTATGTGACATCTTATCCGACATGGCGGTTATCCATTTGCCTCTCAGTTTAATCAGCGTAAGATTACTATGTTTTTATACTTCTAGGATAAAATTGTTCTACCAAAAACTTTCAAGATGAATACACTTCTCCGAGAAAACTTCTAGAGTGGAATGTACCTCAACCCTATTTAAAAAAGAATTCTTGTGAGGGGGTTAGTGACTTGAAAGAGTGAAAAAGAAATAGCGAGTTTGTGGGATAAGCAAGAGATAAACTTGCACTTGGGCACTAAATTGTTGGAGTGAAGTGAGAGTTAAGAGTAAGAAGAAATTCCATTGGATGAGACTGTATAGTGAAGAGAATAAGTAGAAAATAATCATGTACCTGAGGCCTTCAATTTTGTAAGCCTCGAGCTCATGCGTGAATATAAACTGTCGAATTCATTTGTCTCATTGGCCATAGAGTTAGTATTGCGGTTGTCCTGCTAGTTAATGGTTGGCCAAGGCTAGTATTTTGCCAACCCATCAAGGTCCGGCTAAATCCAACTCGTATCGCCTTGGTGCCTAACCTGTGTGTGAGCCCACATTTATCTTAAAAAATATATTTTAATCTATTTTATTTTATAAATATAAATAAATTATTTATTTTTTTATTAAAAAGCAACACCGAATACTTTTTTTGAAGTTAAAGAACACCTAATACCTTTAAAAATATTATTAAATATTTTATATCTTCATGTTCACTATTTGTACAATACTATATATATATATATTAATATTACAACAGAAAATTAATACTCTCATTTACTATTAAACTATAAGTAGATATAACAAGATAGAGTTATTTTTTTTTTTTGCCAAATCAAAATGGTGTTGCATGATAAGGAATTTATTAGTTGACACTTAATATTAATTTTTTTTTAAAAAATGAATGCTCCCACCAACCAGCCATGACAGCCTTGAGTTGGTGTTTTGTCAACCTACCTGGGATACAAGTTGTGGCTAGCTCGCCCACAACCTGTGGCTCAACCGTAGTTGATTAAAAAACAATTCTTTTCTTAGTATAAGTATCATTCTATTAAAAGCAATTTTATTTGATACATTATTGATAATAAATATGGGCATATCTGGGAAGGGGAGAGAAAGAGATATGGAGAGAGAGGGAGAGAGTGCGGCAGACGATCGACACCTCTATTTTATCCACAGTTCTTTCTTAATGCCCTCCAAGTCATCTAAGCCCCTTTACGTACGCAGTAAGATCATTAGTCTCAATCACATGGCCCTTGTTCTCATTAATGCTAAGCGCATTCATTCTTTTAATGAGTCTCCCCATGAACAGCGACCTTTTCCTCAAGGCCCAATATTTGATTAAAGGAGTGCCATGTATTATTCATGCTTGAAAAATTGTTTCTTACTGTATTCTGTTTACGCACTAAACGTGGTTAACTTCACATTATTAAATCCCAAAAATTATTTTTCCTTAGATGGATTGATTGTTCTATTTTTACAGTTATCAAGTTCTTGAGAAATTTTCTCTCGAAATCGTTCCAATATTTTCTTCAGGTAGATTTTCAATACTAGAATTATAATTAATTCATATATTTGTTAGGCGGCCTAATCTTACCTTTGTGGCTCAAGGAATTTATTTAGACTCATGTGCACTTTGTGGCTCAAACACCTCCATAAAAGAGTTTATATATCTCTCCCTCCTCCAGTCTTGTATATAAAAGATATAAATTTGTTAGTTGGCCTAATCATACCTACACTAAGATACATTTAAAAACATGTTTGAAATTTTAATTATCTTCTTTTTATTTTTCCACATCAATTACAAGTTATATTATTGCATTAATTATCTCAAACATACTCCCCATATATCCACAGTTTAAATCACTTATATAAAGATCTTTTGATCCACAATACAAGTCACTCGCATAATAATTAATGCATGCTTCTCCATTTTATCCTTTAATTAGTGCTCAAATAAGGTTTCTTATATATATTTTTCTCTTTTTTAAAACCTCATTTGATATAGGTAGAATTAAAAGTAAGAGAGAGTGAGGAGAAAAATGGTGAGAAAGTGAGGGAAAATGCTAGAAAATTGAGGAGAGGGTGGACGAAATTGATGAGGAATATGAGATAATTGAGGGAAATTAAAAGTCTCAAGTTCTACAAACTTCAAACAAGGACCAAGGTCTAAAGAGGAAATTAAAATTTGTGTTGACCAAAATACCCTCTTTTTTATGGTCATATTTATTTTTGTAATACTCAGAAATTTATTTTTTATATTACCCTTGCTTTTGGGGTTCAGGTGCACTCAAAAGTAATTTCTGCGAGTTGGTGTTAGATATCTTGAAAAATATTTTAAGGTGTTAATTAGACTCATTTTAAAAAAAATACTTTAGGTTGCTTAAGGTGCTGGGTATATATGAAAAATACTTTAAGTTACTAGATGCACTACAAAATACTTTAATATGATAAATGCACATAAGAAAAATACTTGGAGGTGCACGATGCATTTTAAAAATGTGATAGTTATTAGATTATCTCTATTTAAATTCTGGATCTATCATGACATATAACAAATTGTTAAAAGTATACAAATAAAAATTAAATTGATTTTTTGATAATCTGGCTTAAATCTAACACGTTTCAAGCGCGGTGCACATTAAGAGTGATAATATTGAAACCAAGTCTCATTTTAATCTTTTTCTAATAATCAATTTTTCAATTTTTTTAATAAGAGACTCAACTTTTCACTTTATAGAAAAATTTCAGTTTTTCCCCAAGTAATTTTCTTTTTGACAAAAGTGAGTACAGAAGAATTAAAAATTAATTAAGAGTGTTAAAAATAAAATCAAAATTGAAAATTAAAAAATTGAAATTGTTATTGAAAAATTGAAGGGTGTATAAAAAAACTATGGATATTTTGGCCAACATAAAAAAATAATTTCCCCGAAGCCCCTTGGTTCTTATAATTTTAATTTTCTAGAATTAATGGTTTGTAAGTGTAAGGGTCTTACAAAGTCCCCAAGTATAATTTCCCCCAGAAAAAAAATATTAATTCATGATGATAATGTTGTTGAAAACGAAATCTTGATAAAGTGAGAAGGTATATAATATTCATCTGATTCTATTTATATGTTTTTCCAACATATTTCATACAATCAAAAAAATTTTAAACTTTATTAACTCTGTTTAAAAATTGAAATTTAACAATTTTCTAACTTTATGTTTGGATGTGAAATTTTTAAATTTATTCTTATTTAACATTCATTATACTCACTGAGAAGAAAATCAATATAATACTGAATAAAAGTAAAATTGTACATTCATATAAAAACTTTAAATTATGTAGCTTATAAATAGGGTAAAAAAGTTAATTCTCTCTCGTCCAACAACACGGGCCACGTGAGTATTTTGTTATTAGATTGTCCAGATTGAGAACTTGTCTTGAATTACCAGAACTTGGTCGATATGTTTGACAATATGAAGATTTAATAATTTATAAGTTGATATTTATTTCTGCAGGAAGACACATTTCAGATCAACCGGGCATAATTATCGTGTCAGGTAATCAAGACGTTGGTGTGACCCTTTCAGAAGGGTATAATTTAAAATATACAATACAGTGATTTCTTCTATATGGGTACAAGTAGATGGAATCCAAGGTTGACTTGGAATTATTTTATTGATTTGGAATCTATTCATTATTGCTATTCATTCTTTTATTGACTAAAGTTTATGATTAATAGAGCTCATAAGTCTTCTTGTGGTCACAATATGACGGTAAGATATAATAAAATAGGTCTGGGATATTTGGATAGGTCGAGGTTTATTGATTATGTATAATATTAATAATTAGAATCAAGAAGGCAAGAACCTAGGGGTACCGTACGTTATACTTTAGTTCAAAAGAATTAGGTGGGTTGTTGGCCAATAACAAGTCCACGAGAAAACCATGTTTAGTATTTTATGATAAGAACGTTCCAACCTCCTCCAATATACCCCATCATTTATCATAAATATAAAAATTAGATAATTAATTTATAAATATTAATAAAATTAATCAGTTAAGTTAATCATTTAGGAAATAAGGTGTGCTAATTTTTATAAAATGCTACATTTAGTCTTTAATATATGATTCATTTGATTATTTTTGAGATATTAAAGAAGTTAGATAGATTACTTTATAATACTTATATTTATAATTTTTCTTCAAACTAGTTTGTTTCACTTATAAACTAATTTAATAATACATATAAGTATTTAAAAAAGATCATATAATATATTCTATAATTAAGTAACTTATTCAACTTAATTTCACTAAATTATTCGATTGAACCTTATGTTAGGATTTATATAAGTATCAGGATTTATATAAGTAATTTATTCAACTTAATCTCACTAAATTATTCGATCGAACCTTATGTTAGGATATATATATATATATCTCCTAACACACGAAAGTGCCCGCCAGGAAGAAGGTTTCACTATATATGCTGCCAGTTCTGCAGTTCTTCTCCCGACAACGTGTATAACTCGCCATCCATTTGCTTCCAAACGTCAACATGAAGGTGAGAGATCGATCCATTGCCTGTGCAGTTCAGTTTCTTAAAAAGTTTCGCTTAATTTATGTTTTTGCATTATAAGAAGCAACCTGAGCGCTTGTTTTGAATTTAATTGGCCATATGGATGCAGCAAAAAGTAACAATAAAGGTTAATATGGAGTGCGAAAGTTGCAGAAACAAGGCACTGAAAATAGCTTCGTCCCTAAAAGGTAAATACACACATATTATACAAGTGTTTTCACACACACACACTGAACAGAGAATTTACATACCTTGGAAGTAAGTACTTATCCTATGTTTGAATGGAGGCGATAATGGGTAGGAAATAAGAGGAAGAGTATAATATAACAAGGGAAAACTCCCAAGATAACAATCTTTCCACTCTAATTTTCTCTCCATCCAAACATAAGGTTAGTTTAATTTGGATGGGAACAAAACTAGAGGGGAAAACATAGCCCTTATAGTTCTAAACAAAATATCTTATTTGTATTATAAAATTGTAGTAAAAGTGAGTTCTTATATTTCGGACTGACAGAGTATTCCCTCCCTCATTTTTTTCTCACTCTATCCAAACATATATAGCCTTAGTGTATGTTTGGTTTCACATTAAGACTGGTATTTGCTTATATACAAATTATGGTTTTGTTTGATTTTAATGTCAAAGAAAACACATACTCTATATATACAGGCGTGACTCAGGTATCAATAGAAGGGAACGATAAAGATCGAGTGGTGGTTATAGGTGAAGATGTGGACACGGTTTGTTTGGGTAGGATGCTGAGGAAGAAGTTCCGGGGAGTCTCCGTTCTAACTGTGGAAGAAGTGAAGCCGCCCAAACCTCCAGAGACCAAACCTCCAGAGCCGCCCAAACCTAAGAACCCATGCAAAGACAAAAGTTGTACAGTTTGTATTGTGCCTTGTAACCCTTGTCCCACAGTGCATCATTGTAAGCCTTGCTTAAGATGCCATAGTGCTAAGTGCCCTGGGGATTGCAAGGCCTGTGCCAAATGTGAGAGCTTCAAGTGTAGTGGCCAGTGTGCTTCCCCTATCTGTGTTCAGCCGCCGCCGTGTTATGGCCAGTGTCCTCCTTGGATCTCATGTCCTTCTTGCTGCTGTAAGCGTCCCTATGACCCTTACTGCTATCGTGTCGTTTATGATTCATCCCCTGATCCTTGCTCCATCCAGTGATGAGGCATCTCTCTCACTCTCTTTACAAGAAAAATATTGTTCTAATAATAAACACACACACACACACATGTTGTAGTATCTCACTACTCTCCTAGATATCTCTTGTGTGATCACTCTTGGCATAGGCAACACAGAGATCTGTTTCAGTTTGTTTCGCATGACTTCTATAATTTTCTTTCTTCCAGGGTCGCCAAATCAGCAATTTGTATGTCCTTCAATAAAGCAAATTAAATATATATGTTTGGATCATTATCTCAAAAGTTTCAAGAGATTTCATGTTGATTTACCACTATACTTGACAAGTTGTGGAGGTAATGACCAACCCCGGCTCATATTCTGCTTCATGTCAAGAACGCGATATAGTAGCTTGGTTTTTGACTTCCATGTGCTAGTTCTTGTTACCTCTTCTTAGGAAATGCACAATGGATATTAAATCTTCCTAATAAATATGATCGTGGAGTCAATACAAGAGAAAATTAAAATTGAGCAACAAGAACAATAAATGGAGACACAACAATTTCAAGTTAAAAAATCTCACCCTCAATGGAAGAAGAGCAAACTATCATAGCCCAAAGAAATGAAGTCCACTATCTCCAAACATGAATACAATGTCCAAGTGCTCTAATATAAAGCCCAACTATAGGATGGCAACAAATTTCATCTCATCCCTAATACATCACAAGAGGATTATATTCATAAAAAGAAGAGCAGCAAGAGCAATAAAATATGTATCTTTGTGGACAAAAGATACAATCTGCATGCGCTAGAGATCACAAACTATGATCACATCATAGATAACAAAGATGAAATATTGTATATCTCAGAATTTCAGCCCAAAAGAAGATCAAATCACCAAGCAAGAGCCGCTCCTAGATCACAACCCACACAAACTGCATCACAAAGGATGTGATCCAATGTTCACACCAAAACTGGGCAAGGTAGAAGAATCCAATATCTGTACGTCTCCAACAACCCCAAGCTTCAGATTAATTGGACCAGAAATCACTATTTGACCATTGACTTGATCAAAATCTCTAATAAATTTGCAACGTATAATACTACTTACTTTACCTCATTAACTTCATATTAGATCATTATTGAATCACTTTAGGGACTAACACAACTTAGATTGACCAAAGAAGTGAGATTGAAAATTTCACTTTGAGGTTACTATTCATTCGGTCATTTTCCAGATTTTTGGCCCAATTTTGAAAATTCATAACTAATTCCATAAAAATTGAAATTGAGTGTTTCAAGTCTCTAAATGAAGCTTACAACAATCCCTATAAAGGAAAAATACTCATTTGTCCAAAAACATGTCCAATTGATATAGTTTATTACATGAAGTTACACTGTTCATATAGTTATTTTTCAATTTTTCAAGTTTTTCTCTTAACTTTGGAAAATCATAATTTCTTGCACAAAAGTCCAATTTCAGCAAACTTTACTTATTTTAAATGTTTTCACATAAAATATATTTTCACCAAGTTTCAGATCAATTGGGATTCATTTAATATTTTTCCTCATAACACAAAGTTAAGGGATTTGAAAGGGCATTGTGTAATATCCATAAATTTCGATGCTAGCTAAATTAAATGCTAATCCGATAACTAGGAAATGAAAAGAGAAATCAGAGGTAAATAGTACAGAAGGAAGAAAGACTATAGGCTGGAAGTCGTAAAGATAGACCTGGCTTAGTACACGGAGTTCCGTAGGAATTCCAGAGTTAAGAATAATTGCCCAGAGTGATATGAGGATGGGAAAACCTTCAGGAAAGGGACCCATACGTCATTTAATAAAAGATCAAGGACATAAAGGTCTTTTAGCATCAAAAGTAAGGGCAAAATAGTAATTTTTGAAAAAGTAGAGAAAGTAAGGGTAAAATGGTAATTATGAGAAAGTTAAAGGGTATTTTGGTCATTTGACAAAAGAAAAGTCAAAGTCAAAAAGTCAACCAGTTGACCAAAATATCAGAAAAATTTATAGATGCCCAAATGATAGATCTCTACACACCGGTCACAATGACGTGACACGGATTTTCCAAATTCGGACCCGATTTCCGTCTACGGAAATTTTGAAGGGCAAATGAGGAAAAATAATTATTTAAAATATCAGGAGCTCTTCAAAAATTTGGAGAAAAATATGGAAAATCCAGTGAATTATGTAGTAATTAATAAAATTATTACCTGGTATATAATTAAGACGATTTTCCCGAAAATTGGGAAAAATACCCGAAAAATCGAATATTATTTCAAAAATTAATTTTGGAAAATCTAGAGGGCATTTTGGAAAAAGGAAAAAGGGCATGAGAATCAGTGAAAAATATAGTATTTTTCAAGGCCCTAAAAGAAATTTGCTCTCCGATTGTTCCGTTTCAGGGATTTTGGACAGGATAAAATAATCCTGTAAAAATGGAGATAATTAAAGGGTATTTTGGGAATAATAATTTTATTATTTTCAAGATGGAATTATGGAGATTAAATGAAAAATAAAATATCTCCAGAAAAGTAGAAAAAGATTTGTCGGAATAAAGTTAAGTTTACCGATAAAAAGTGTAATCGGTAAAAGTAACCGAATGGGATCCAGTTTGGTTAGAGTAACCAAAGGGGAATCAGATTTTTACAGCCATGATGAGCACTTTATGATGGCCAATAAGAAGTGGACAAATGGCATAAAGGTGGAACCATCTCCTCCCTTATATCTCATTAAAGTGGCAAGATGAGATCTCAACCTTCCATTACATTAAACCATTAATTGGGAATTAATAAATCAGCATTTCCCTTCATCTTTCCAGCCCATTTTCACGTCAGAACCAGCAGCAAGAGAGAGGAGGAGTGGCTCCATTTTAGGAGCAAGAAGAGGAGGAAAAGTTGGTGGATCTTCAAGGTAAGAAAGATTACTACCTTGAAATATATACCAATCTCTTCCTTGCAACTTCCTCTTCCACTTCCATGGTTTAG
>JANTPZ010118082.1:0-13757 GCA_025593235.1 Vachellia pachyceras
ACTTAATATGTTGTGAAATTATTCTAATGATGTGCATGACTTTATGACATTGTTGAATGTGTTTATGAGTAACATTATGCTATGGCCATATGCATTGAATATGTGCTTGGTACACAATTTGACTTTGTTGCTTATGTTATGAACTTAAAGCATGTCATGCAAACTTTTCATGAATGTTAGTAAGCTTTGCTATTGAGATTTCCCAAAATCTCACTCTCCCCCACTAGCCCTTTCTAGGTGCAAGTTCATCCAAGGGAAAAGAGAAGGTTATGGAAGCATGAAGCTAAATTTATAATGCCTTCTTGGATGATATTTTGGTTATGTATTAATGTGATGTTTTGGTTTTAAGTTAGCATGTAATATGTGATGTATATATATGCACATATGGTTGACATATTCTAGTTAAGGAACCTCAATTGCATGCTTGAACATGATTAAGAAAGAAGTAGAAGTTAGGGTTTCAAATGGCAAAGTTTGGAAATTTGAAAAGTTGATGAAATGATAAAGTCAAGATTCAAAATGGAATGAAATTTTACAGCAAAATAGTTCATATGTCAAGATTCAAAACAGGCCAAAGAACACTGGAATTGGAGTTTTCTACAGAAAGTTATTAAGTTTCAAAATTTGAAGAAAGTCACTGAAAAACCTGGGAAAATAGAAAAATGACCAAGTGAACAGTACATTTTCACGAATTAAACTGTATCTTTTGGGCAAGTAAATGACTCAATGAGTATTTTTACCTTATAAAGTAACTTACAAGCTTCAAATAGAAATTGGAAGCACTCAATTTTGATTTTTCGAGAATTAGTTATGAATTTTCAAATTTGGTCCTAAAACCAGTGAATAGTAACTTTCAAAAACTTGAAAGTTTTCAAATTGAAACTTTTGGACCCTTTGATCATAATGAGGCTTCCTTTTGATTCCAAATCACTTTTTAGTGAAGTTAAAGGTTAAGTTAAGGAGTGTCACAGACACCATCTAGGCAAGGAGGCCTGGGGAATGGTGCCACATGAGAGAGAAAGTCTTCGAAAAAGTAAAACAAGTAAGTTACCCGGATAAATTTACTTTATGGAAATGGTGTAACCGGATCAAGTAACTGGATAGCCGGGGAGCTAGTCAGCCCAAACAAGCTTATAAAGGAAGCCAGAAACAACTTTTTACTAAGCAATAAGGAGAGGACAAGTGGTACAACCACAACCAAGTAAAATCCAACTTGGTCCCCAAGAATCAATCCAAACCACACAATCTAAAAAAGGAGACTTTAATAAGCTTATTTCCCTCTCTCTTTCCTCTCATTTCCCTTCCTCCCTTCTCTCTCTTTAGATCAGATTTTTCTCTCCCCAAACTCCCAAAGAGGATGCCATTTTCAAGCTTCCAAGAAGAGGAAGAGAGCTAGCACACATAAGGTAACCACTCAAGCTCTTGAATCTTCATCTTTTCTCAAGCTAGCAACCTTCTACTACCTTCCTATTGGTTTGTTTTCTTGAATGAGCCTCTCTTTTGGAAGATGATGGTTAGGGTTTCAAGAGATGAAAATGGAAAAGAGAAGGTTTTGAAGGTAGTAAATGGTTGCAAGTTCTTTCTTGAGTAGTAAAAGATAGCTTGATGGTTGTTGATAATTGTTTTGGTTGTTGTAAAAATTATGGGAAGCTAAATATTATGAGGAGGTGCTGCCCAAATTTTGTTTGGCCTAAGGGGAGATGTGTTTGAGCCATATAATGTATGAATAGTGGTTTGGGAGCATGAATACACAAGCATACAAGTTGAAAGTTGAAAAACTCCTTTCTCCCATTTTTGCTGATTCTCGGTACCCAAGAGAAAAAATAGAAGGGATGTGTTTTTGGTTGTTTTGATGGTTCCATTGGCTTTAAAATGATGTTTTGTGTAGAGTGAAGATAAGGAATGGATTTTCGAAGCTTAAGGGACCATAAAACCAAGTTTTGAACTTGTAGGGATCTTGAAAAGTAGAAAAGGGGTTTATTGCGTTTTTGTGTTTTCTTGCCTTGATGGTGGCTGGAAATTTATGAGCATATTATTGTATGGTGTTTAGGAAGTTGTGACCTTCAAGAGCACCTTTGGAAGGTTACCCAAGAGAACTTTGAAGTTCATGTAAAAGAAAAGCTAAGCCAAAGGTATCAAGACTATTAATCTCCTCTTATGTTATGTGAAAATGAGTCTTGAATGGTGCATGAATTTTTATGATGATTAAAGTGGATGATTTGCGTATGAAATTTGACTCTTGTGCTATGGCCATATGCATTATAAAGTGTAGTTTAATATGTCACATGTTGTATGATCATACACTTGCTTTAAAGTTATGTTATGCACATTCACAATATTTTGATTAGTTAGTTTTGCTATTAGGATTCCCAAATCTCATTCCCTACCAACTAACCATGTAGGTGGAAGCTCAAGCAAGGGTAAAGAAAAGTTTATTGATGAATGAATATGTTGCTCTTTCTTGTATGAACTTTGTGTAAATATATGAGTTGTTGAACTCTATTTGAAGTTGTTGTGATTGTAACCCTAAAATCTCTACATGAAGTAGCATGTATATATGTGATGATGCATGCATGAAAATGGGCTAAAAGTGCCAAGAATGGTAAGGAAATAATCATGCATGTTAGAGGTGGGTTAATGAACCAAAAAGAGGTTTTGGTAAATTTTTAAGAAAAGTTGGTTTTCAAAGTTAAGGGGTTCCAAAGGCCCTAAAAACTAACAAGTTTCACGTGGCAAATAAAAATAGCAAACAAGCTCTGATTGAGCTGAAACTTTCCAGTTAAATACTACACATCCTAAGCATTAAAATGATATAAATTTTGCAAAATTTGGATGTGTATATTAAGAGATATTATTTTTCAAAATTTAAGGGAAAAACTGGAAGTAACCATTTGAACAGTGCATGATTTCGGAATAAATTGATTCAAATGGGATATAAAGGTCTTTAAGCTAAATGTTAGAACTAGTACAGGGGTCGAGTTTAGCTTTATTTTCAACTCTTAAAAACTAGCCTCACACTTCTTATCCCCCAAAAAAGGTTGGTTCTTTTTGGTGAGCTTAGTTAGCGGTAAGGCAATCTGAGAAAAGTTTTGTATAAAGTATATGTAATTACCTGCTAGGCCAAGAAAGCTTCTGACTTCCGTTATTGTCCTAGGCCGATTCCATATCAGTACTGCCTCTACTTTGGCCGAGTCTATTGTGACCCTTCTTGAGATCGACAAACTGATCCAGGTATTGCCAAAAAATACGATTCATGTAATCCATGAAAACCGCAGGGGCATTTGTTAAACCAAATGGCATCACTAGAAACTCATAGTGTCCGTATCTAGTGTAGAAAGCCATCTTGGAAATGCCCTCAGCCCTAACTCAGAGCTAATGATAGCCTGATTTGAGATCTATCTTTAAGAATACTATGGCACCACTCAACTGATCCAATAAATCATCAATACGGGGAAGTGGATACTTGTTCTTTACTGTCACCTTATTAAGCTCACGGTAGTCTATGCATAACCTAATACTTTCGTCTTTCTTTTTGACAAAGAGAACTGGGGTTCCCCAAGGCGAAATACTGGGTGTAATGAACCCCTTCTCTAATAGCTCTTCTATCTGCTTCTTCAACTCTTTCATTTCACTTGGAGCCATTCTGTATGGAGTCTTGGAAATTGGGTTCATCCCTGGTACTGGATCAATTGCGAACTCCACTTCTCTCTCTGGAGGTAATCCACTAATTTCCTCTAGAAATATCTCTGGCAACTCCCTAACTATCGGAATATCTTTAAGGGATTCTTTGGTCTCAACTTCAATAGAAAAGAAAACCACATATCCCTAACAGCCCTTTGTCAAGCATCTTTCTGACTATGTCTCAGTCATAAAGCTTAGTCTGACCTTAGTATATGGGTTTGACTCTCTATTGGGTAATACCAAAGTTCGGTTCTTACAATCGAGTAAGACACTTTTTGCAGACAGCCAATTCAGATCAATAATTACATCAGTATCGTGCAATGGCAAACATATCAAATCAATGACAGTACTACAATGCTCATACTGGACTATGCAATTTCGACATGCACAGTAGGTGACAACTCTAATACCAATAGGGGTATACACTATCATATCATATGGCAATGTGTCTATGGTCAGACCCAAATGCTCAGCACAGTTATATGATATAAATGAATGGCTTGCACCTGTATCAAATATTGCATATACAAGATAATTATTTATACGAATTGTACCTTGTATCATCTCAGGTGACTTACAAGCCTCTTCTTGATTCATCGCAGAAACTCTACCCGAGCTTTGTGGTCTGGACCCCTTAGTAACCTGTAACATCTCCTATTTCTCCCCTATTTGCACATATGAGATCACTTTTGAACCACTCTTGGGCCTTAGAAATCAAAAATTGACTAAAATTGTGAACTTGAATTTTCAAAAAGGGAAAATAAAACGCCAGTACTATTCACATGTCATTTTTCAAGATTTCTGGCTCAATTTTGAAATATCATAATTAATTATAGAAAAATCTAAATTGAGTGGTTTCAATTTTTAATTTTAGCTTATTAAGTGATATATAGGGTAAAAATACTCATTGGTCCAAACCCTTGCCCATTTGAATCAATTTATTCCAAAATCATTCACTATTCAAATGGTCACTTCCAGTTTTTCCACTTTTTCCCTTAAATTTTGGAAAATCATATCTATTAATATACACATCCAAATTTCCCAAACTTTATATCATTTAAAGCTTAGGATGTGTAGTATTTGACTGGAAAATTTCTTCTCAATCAGAGCTCGTTTTCTATTTTTATTCACCACGTGAAACTAATCAGTTTTCAGGGCCTTTGGAACCCTTTAGCTTTGAAAACCATCTCTTCTTAAAATTTACCAAAACTTCTTTTTGGTTCATTAACCCACCTCTACCATGCATGATTATCTTCTTACCATTCCTTGGCACTTTTAGCCCATTTTTTACCTTCAAAACCTTTTCTTTTCTATTTTCATCTCTTGAAACCCTAGCCATCATCTTCCAAAAAGAGATGCTTATTCAAGAAATCAATCTAATAGAAAGGTAGTAGAAGTTGCAAGACTCAAGAAAAGATGGAGATTTGGTTCCTAGAACTCCTTACCTTGTATTATGGAAGCTTGGTTCTCTTCTTCTTGCTTGAAAATGGCGTCCACTTTGGGGTGCTTGGGAGAGAAAAATCTGAGCATATGAGAGAGGGAGAGTGGATGGCACAATGAGGGGAAAGAGAGAGGAAAATAGCTTTTATGAAAAGCCTTTAAGAAAATGTGTGGTTGGTGTTGAAACCTGGGGACCAAGTTGGAAAATACTTGGTTGTGGTTGTGCCACTTGTCCTCTCTTTATTTGCTTAGGAAAAAGTGATTCATGATTTCCATTAAAAGCTTGGTTGGGCTGACTGGCTCCCTGACTATCTGGTTACTTGATCGGGTGGCACGCATTTCCATAAAGTAACCTTTATTCGGGTAACTTCTTTTTTACTTTTCTGGAGACTTTCTCTTTCATGTGTCGACATTCCCTAGGGCTCCTTGCTTAGGTGGCCTCATTTCCTAATCCAAAATGTCCCTGGGTTTTCCTCGTAACTCGTCAGGATTCCTCGATTCGAGCGAAACACCGTAAAACATTCTATATTTTTCCCTGATACTCCAGCCCTTTTTCGTTCCTCAAAATTCTTCCTGGATTTTCCGTAATTAATTTTCTAAGAAAATCCTTTTTCGGGGCCTTCGAGCACTGGTGTTTCCCGTACTACGAAACTGCCCACATCGGATACTGGGTAATAATTTTATTAAATACTTAATGACCCAACTAAACTTTTCTCAGTTCAAGTCTCCAGCGTTTAAGGACTCCTGCTACCTCAAATAATTATTTCTCCGTCTTCCAGATCTCCAAAAATCCTTAATTACAGAAATGCCACTGCATTCCTTTCTCTTTCTTACTTTCTCTATAATTACAAAATGCCACTGCCTTTCTTACTTCTCTCATAATTACCAAAATGCAATCATTTTTCTACTTTTTCTCAATTCCAACCTTACCCTTGGTTGACTTTGACATTTTTGGTCAACTTTGACTTTTTGGCCAACTTTGAGTGTTTGTGGACTTTTGACCAAATTACCAAAATGTCCTTATTATTTGATGACATTTTAAGCCCTAGGCCTTTTTATTCAAAATGACCATTTTACCCTTGTCATTTGTGCCAAATGACCATTTTGCCCTTAGGATTTTCTTACTTATAATCCTTAAGACTAGGGACTTAGTCAATCATTATCTTTCTTGTCTAAAGGCATTTTCTTTTCTATATTTCCATATCCATGGGCATTAAATCATCACATAATTTACCGGCTTATCCTCTATTTCCACTCACAGGAATATACGGATATTACATAACCTGCTTGCTTTTACCCTACACAAAATATCATTTTAAAGCTATTGGTAGCATCAAAATCTTCAAAAAACACTCCTTCTCCAAATTCCAGCTGTGGCCGGGACACACACAATAACAACAACATGGTTTTTCCAACATCCAACACATATACCAACATATTCTTGATTCCAAACTTGTTACCATGGATTATATAGCTTGAATACAACTCTCCTACATCCATTAGAAATTTTGGCAGCACCTCCCCTTATGGTTCTTCATCCCAAAATTTACAAAATCATCAAACAAGAGCCAAACAACCACAAGCTATACACCAAAATACTCCTTACAACACAACGAGTCTTTTACAACCAATCATTAGTTCTAAATCCCTCTCTTTCTAACTTTGGATCTCAAGAACCCTAACTATCAAACTTAAAAAAGAGAGGCTTCATCAAAATTCTAATCCATGAAAGTGGTAGAGGAGATCACAAGGATCAAATAGGTTTAGGGACTTAATCCTCTTACCTTGTTGTTTTGGAAGCTTGCTCTTCTCTTTGGATGATGAAAATGGTGTCCTCTTCTCTCTCAAATTCAAGCAGCAAATGTCAGCCAAATTGGAGGGAAAAATAAGAAGAAATGTGTTTATAAAATCCTTCATAAACTAATAGATGGCTAGGATTTAAGATGGATTAATGAAACTTGATCTAATAGCCACCATTTATCCACCACTTAACTCATGTTCTCTATTCTCATTGGTTACTCTTAAGTGACAATTATTAAGTGTAACTAAGGGGTTAGGAACCTAGTTACACTAACCAAACCGAATCCCTTTCGGTTACCTCTGTCAATTACACTTTTTACTGATAAACATAACTTTATTCCGGTAAAATTTTCTCTTCTTTTCTGGAGTTGTTTTCTTCCTATTTTAATCTCCATATTATCCTCTTGAATGTGGCGAAATCATTATCCCCAAAATACCCCTTCATCTCTTCAAAAATTAATAGGGTTATTTTATCCTGTCCAAAACCCCTGAAAACGTGCAATCAGAGGGCAATATATTTTTAGGGCCTTAAAAATTACTACATTTTCTACTGATACTCTAACCCTTTTTCTTTTCCCAAATTGCCCTCTAGATTGTCAAAAATTAATTTTTTAAAAAAATTATATTTTTGGGGTTTTCGGGTCTTTTTCCTCCTATTTGGGAAAACCGCCTTTATCGTATACTAGGAAATAATTTTATAAAATACTATAAAATTCACTTAATTTTTCTATACTATGGTCTCTGGTTTTTGAAAACTCCTGATACCTTAAATAATTATTTTTCCCTTTTCTGCCATCAAAATTCTATAGACAGAAATCTAGTCTGAATCTGGAAAATACGTGAATCACGGTTGTGATCAGTGAGTCGTGCTCTGTCTATTGGGCATCTGTAAATTTTTGGTCAACAGTTGGCTTTTTGACTTTTGACTTTGACTTTGTCAATTGACCAAAATTCCCTTCCTTTTTCTCTTATTTACCATTTTGCCCTTACTTTTACTATTCTTTCATAATTCCCATTTTACCCTTACTTTTTACACTTAAATGACATATGGGTCCTTCCCAAAAGGTCACCCATCCTCACATTACTCCAGGACGAGCACACTTAACTTTGGAGTTCCTACAGAATTCCATCCACCAGGCCAGTTCTGACTCTGCGTCTTCCGGCCCATAATCTTTCTCTCTTTATGAACTATCTATCTCTGGGTTCTTACTCATTTCATAACTACTGAATTATAATTTATTTTAGTTAGCAATAAAATCATGGATATTACACTCAGCGATATGATCCTCCAGGAAATCACTCATGAGGAGAGTGTAATGGTCTTACTCGCAGATAGGTAAAGCAAAGTGGTGATGTATGGTGCTTCGATTAATCGAGTGAGCAAACCTAACTCCTCGATAATGGATGAAAAGGGCAGACTCGTGGCGGCAAATGGCATATAAGTGGTAGACAAAAGCGAGGTTACCCTGGGTACGGTCACGAAGTATGCCTGTAAGGCCAGACTCTGTGATACGGCAAACAAAAGGATGGGTGGTAGGGGTCAAAGGAAAGGAATGATCCTTAACCAAAGGACGCTTCTCGGTCAGCTCATAAATTTCCTCGAAGGATGGCAAGGGCATGGGGGTCAGGGATAGGTGGGTCTATGACATTAGGGGTCTTAGTCCTAGGCATGATGACTGGTTAGACAAAAGAACAAAAAAAATAATGAAACAAAAGTTAAAAATAAATTAACCTAAACATAAAGAAAATTAGCTACAAGCTGAAGTTGGCCATGGCAAAAAATTAGGGTTCATCGCGGTGAAATATGATATTAGCCGCGATGAATCCTCTTTTTCGACGCGGTAAAATCGCAGAAACTTGGAACTTAGTGATAGCGATAGAAAAACAGAATGATGAATGAAAATGTAATGAAATGGGAAAGAGAAAGTTTACGATTAATTACTCGGATTAATGGGATGTTGGTGGCATAGAGAGTGACGAGAATCACGGTGGTGACCGGCAAATGCGAAAGAAGGTTATAGCAGAGCAAAAAAGGTGGAGACGTAATGAAGGAAATGAACGGAAATAATTTTAAGAAAGAAACTGGCGGAAGATGAAGAGACGCGATTTTTCACTGCGCCACAACCTAAGTTTGGTCGCCAAATAGCCTCAAAAGGTGAAGGGTCTAGATGTTAGCCGCGGCGAAAAACTAAGTTCTTTGCAGTGAACACTTCCTGAGAGGAAAACTTAGCAGCTAACGAGTTTGGTCACGGCAAAAAGAGTAATTCGCCACGGTGAAACATCATAGAGAGGAAGCAAATGAAAAAGGAAACATACAAACACAAGATTACATACCAGCACCTAATCCTAGGACTTCAACCAAACATTAAGCACAATCTCAATCATCACAAGCAAGTCCCTTTAAGCATCAATCTCATGAAGCAAGGCTAATCATGAAGCAAGGGAGTTTTTTTGAATTTTAAAAACAACCTAAAAGAGAATGCAACTACTCTAATTCTACTGGAGAGGTTCCTACCCACACTTGAATCATTCACAAGGCACAAAATAATCATTATTATCAAACAGTAAATGATTGCGTGAGGGAAAGGAACGACCTGAGAATTACGGTGGCTTGCGAGTCTCTTTGGTGTCCCCATGCTTATCCTCTTTACTTCCAAACATTGCATGCATGGTTGCCACAGGTTCCATTGAGGTCATGCTTAATGCTCCTGCAAAATCAAATGAAATGCCTCCCTCGGAGGTGTCATCACTGTTGATACGAGGTGGGGTATTCATGCACTTATTGATGAGCTTCATAGGGTGTGTATGTGTAATATCCACCCTTTTTCTGTAAATTGAAATAGAGGCCAAACTGATAGTTATGAGATAAGTTATGCCCCAAAAATAAAAGTACAGAAAGAGAAGAGGTCAATGGACCAAAGAGACCCTGGTCAATTTAGTTCTAAGGCTTTGAAATTACTAAGAATGTAAGCCAGGGATATAAATGTCATTAAATATAAAGACCAAGGGCAATATGGTCATTGGATAAAAAGGGGTCAAACTAGTAGTCAAAAGTTGAGTTTGAGCCTGCAGATAGAAAGTACGGAAAAAGATGATGCCGATGGGGTGAAAACCCCACATTTGCTCTCTTCTTATTGGTCCTCATAAAGGTGTCATAATGGGCTGCACATGGATGAAAAAAATCTGTTGGAAACCTTGGTTACACTAACCAAATCGGTTACCATTCAGTTACTTCTACCGATTAGAACTTTCACCGGTAAAAGTAACTTAATTCCAATAAATCTTTTCCCACTTTTCTGGAGATATTTTCTTCCTCATTTAATCTGCATATTTCATTTACTAATATGGAAAAATATTTTCCCAAAAATACCCTTGAAATTCATTCAAAAATAATAGGGTAATTTTATCTTGCCGAAAATCCTTGAAAAACGTATTTCCGACGGGTAAATAACTTTTAGGGCATTAAAAATTTCTATAATTTTCACTAATAATCTAGCCCTTTTTATTTTATCAAATTGCCATCGGATTGTCTAAAAATAATTTTTGAATAAAATTATATTTTCAAGATTTTTGGGCCCTTTTTCCTTAAAATCGGGAAATTCGCCTCAATCGTATATTGGGCAATAATTTTATTAATTACTATAAAATTATTTTTTTATCTATGCCCTGAACTCGACTAGTTGAGGTCTCCTGATACCTCAAATAATTATTTTCAGCCATTAAATCTTCAAAATTCTATAAATAAAAATCTAGGCCGATTTCCAACTGTCAAAACTCTGTTAATCAGTGAGTTCTGCTATATCTTTTGGGCATCTGTGAATTTTTCTGATATTTTGGTCAACAGTTGACTTTTTGATTTTGACTTTGACTTTGTCAAATGACCTACCACTGAGGATAGACGACTTAACCTTAGCTTATGCTCGATGGTTTAAGGGTTTCAAAGAGTAAAATGGCTCTAGTATCAGAAGTTCCAGAGATAAGAAGAGGCGATATGCCTCCAGAAGAGCAATAGAGCTCTTAAGGTCTGTAGACCCAATTAAAGCAAGCAGAGAGCCTTTATGGCACATAGACATAAGTGTTATGCTGGTCTTTGGGACATGAGAATGAAATGACCAGGGGCTAAGATTAAGATAAGAATGCATCCTCATGATGGTTAGCTAGTATAGAGAGAGTACCCTTGATTATTTCTATAGATAGCTGACTGTCAATCAAGATGAGCTTATTCCCAATTCCTTAGGCAAGAAAGTAAAGAGCAAAATTGTAAGTCCTGAATGAGTGATAATCAGGCTAGTTAAAGAGATAGATAAGTTGAGATGTGAAGAATATCATAAAGCTTCACAGATTGAAACTTAAAGCCTCCAGTATAATTGTGAGTAGTTGATCACGAGGCTAGACAAATAATGTGAAATCTTGAAAGTAAAGTAAAAATCTCTCTAAACTATAAAAGCACGGAAGAACCAAGGGAAGTGAGAAATGTTAAAAGTTCCCTATTGGAGTGGTGAAGTTTAGAAAGGAATGTGATAACTCAAAGGAGTATTATGTCTCTTTAAAGCCTATTATGAAGCTATAGGTATAAGTTAAGGAAGAAAGACAGAGAACCCTAGAAATTATATGAACTCACCAAGTATTAAAAGAAGAAGAGACACAAGGGTGAGTTAAGAATAAAGAAAAAGAAAGGTTACAGATAATAAAAGTCAGCAAAGAATGAGGCTGACCAAATGAAATGACCATTAAAATTTAAGCAATAAATAAGATTGCCTCAAAAAAAAAATTTTTCAAAAATAATGGTCGGATAGTAAAGATCAAGAAGCTCTAGAAAAGAGAGAAATTGGCATGATTCTGAGACTGTCATAGAACGTCTTAGAATATAAAGCTGAAGAGATGTTACAAGTTAGTAATTAATTCATGCCAATAAAAGAGGGCGACTGTTAAAGTTAAGGTTGGAGATCAAATACCTTTGAGGGTATCTCCAATAATAAAAATTAAGTCAATCTTCAAGGATAAGAGAGCCCAGTTAAAGAAATATTCTAAGAATTTAAAAGTTGGGACAATAGTTATTGTTTGGCCTTACCCCCAAGCCTAAGTCAAAGGCGCTGGAAATTTCCTGTTTCCTATATAAAAGGAAAGATCCTATAACAGATAATTATAAAGGTATTTTGGCAAGAGATAGTGCCATAAAAAGTATGTAGGGAAACAGAAGAAAATATGAAAGTCAAGAGCCTAGAGTTAATGACTCAGATGTGTAAATTTCGAGGATGAAATTTATTTTAAGGGGTAGAGAAATGTAATATCCACCATTTTTTGTAAACTGACATAGAGGTCAAATTGATAGTTATGAGATAAAATAAGGCCTAGAAATAAAAGTACAGAAAGGAAAGATGTCAATGGATCAAAGAGATCCTAGTCAATTTAGTCCTAAGGTTTTGAAATTACTAAGAATGTAAGCCAGGGACATAAATGTCATTAAGTATAAAGATCAAGGGCAATATGATCATTCGATAAAAATGTCCAAACCAGTAGTCAAAATCAAGTTAGACCCCACAGATAGAAAGAGCAAAAAAAGTTGATGTTGATAGGCTGGATAACCCAAAGTCAGACCTGGCTCAGCGAGAGAAATTTTATGAGAACTCCGCAGTTAAGCGTGCTCACCCTGAAGTAGTGTAAGGATGGGTGACCTCCTGGGAAGGACCCAAATGTCGTTATAAAAAAGACCAGGGGTGAAAAGGTCAAGGGAAAAACGGGGAATTATGAAAAGTTAGACAATGGAAGGGCATTTTGGTCATTAAGAGAAAGTGTAAGGGAATTTTGGTCATTTGACAAAGTCAAAGTCAAAGTCAAAAAGTCAACCATTGACCAAAATATCAGAAAAAGTCACAGATGCCCAAAAGATAGAGCAGAACTCACTGATTGATAGAGATTCGATAGATTGCTGAAAATCGGCCTAGAATTTTATTTATAGAATTTTGAAGATTTAATGGCTGAAAATAATTATTTGAGGTATAAGAAGACTTCAATCATTTGAGTTCAGGGCATAGAAAAAATTATTTTATAGTATTTAATAAAATTATTGCCCAGTATTCGATTAAGGCGATTTTCCCCGATTAAAGGGGAAAATACCCGAAAATCCTGAAAAAATAATTTTATTCAAAAATTATTTTTAGACAATCCAGATGGCAATTTGATGAGAGGAAAAGGGCTAGATTATCAGTGCAAATTATAGAAATTTTTAATGCCCTAAAAGTTAATTGCCCGTCGGAAATACGTTTTTCAAGGATTTTCGACAGGATAAAATTACCCTATTATTTTTAGACGGATTTCAGTGATATTTTTTGAGAAATATTTTGCCATATTAGTAAATGAATTATGGAGAATAAAATAGGAATAAAATATCTCCAGAAAAGCAAAGAAAAATTTACAGGAATAAAGTTATGTTTATCGGTAAAAAGTGTAATCGGTAGGACTAACCGAAAGGAAGTTAGTTTGGTTAGTGTAACTAAAGTACAACCAGATTTTTAACCCATGTGCAGCCCATTATGACAACTTTATGAGGGCCAATAGGATTACATTATGTGTCATGTGTGTTGGTAAGTTTCAAGCCCTTAGATCAAGATTCATTTTCAAGAAGCAATCTGGGCTGTCCATTCCTTATGAAGCTAGAGATTAACTTAAGACAAGATTTTTCTTCTCTCCTTGGCATTTTGAACAAAATTTTGGGCTGTTCATGTAGAGGAAGAAGAAGCCATGGAAGCTTGAGGAAGAGGAAGACAGTTTGAAGAAAACACAAGGTAAGAAGCTTTACCACCTAATCCTATACATATTCTTGATCCTTGCAACCT
>JANTPZ010118086.1:0-12316 GCA_025593235.1 Vachellia pachyceras
ATCCTAGTTATGCTTGGTTTTAGAGTCAACATGCATGGAGTTGGTTTTGTCACTTTGCGATTTCCATACACACACTAAGAGCGCTTCAAGGATTTCATGGAATGGAGTTCATTACATGTTATTCGTGACCTAACAAGTCGTGTGGGGATTTAGAAGGAGATCATCGTATGACGCTCCGGACCCATACGAATTGTTAGGGTTTGTGATTTCAAAAACTTAGTGCGAAAGTCGATGCTCTACCTAATCTTTTGTGAACTATGATGGCCCAATTCATTTTCAAGAGGAACCCTCCATAACGCTCCCTTTTTAATCCAAACCTGCCTTACTTTTCTTTGCCGCCTGAAAATAGCAAAAACAAGTTTTAAATTTTGTAGTTGCATTAGGTACATAGCTTATCTTGAATTAAGAAACCGTTTGCATCTGCATCACAAACATAATCATAAGCTAAGGACTATTGGTACGCGACTCACTTCCGGTGAGAACGACCCTGAGGTTGTCACTATACAATCCTTGGAAATCAAAATTAATATTCTCGATCCATTTTCAAGGCTAACCAATGATCTAAGTTTACATTTTGTGGCTTAGTACGGATCAGGCAGCAAGTGAGGAAGAACAAAGAGCTCCTGGAGGCAGCGGTTGGTGCGTCTGGTTTTGAAGTCCATTATCCTCACCTTCGGCCAGAACACGTTACCTACTTTTCACTGTTATTCCTCTTGTTCTTTGCTCCGTTATGGTTTCAATTCCTCACTGTGTTACTCTTGTTGCTAAAATGTTCAAGGATTATTTTGAACCATTGCATGGATTGAGATTGAATAATACTCTCTTTAGTGATTAGTGATGATTATATGTTAATTTTATCTTGTGTTTAATGCTTCTAATTGATTGGCCACCACTTAGATTGATTTGTCCAATTGAATTAAGCTCGAGAGAGTTAATTTAATTGTAGGATTTAGATAAAATTATGTTAGACTTGAAGTTTAAATAATCAAATGGTTGGTTTGTTAGTAACATAGAGATATAGTTATTAACCTAGCATTGTCATATTAAGGTTGTTGCGAAATGACTATTTTCCTTTAACTATAGCAAGAGATTGTGCATGTGAAAGGAGGATATTAATTTGGTTATGACTTGAGAAAGCTTAATCAATTGCTTTTTGAACCTTAGACAAACATATAATGTCATTTAATCACTAATAGAGTTGTATGTATTTAATTCTCATGAATTGCATTGGTGAAAAATAATCCTAGGCATCTCTCATCGTTGAATTAAAATCCCAATTTGTCTTTCTCATTTTGTTGTTAATTTTCGTGAATTTGGTAGAACTTTAGGATATTATTCCTCAAATTGATACACTCAACCTAATTAATCACATAATTGCATTGATTATCTCGTTTATGCGTTAATCCTCGTGGGAATGATATTTTTATACTACTTGTGACCCGTACGCTTGCGGTAAGCTACAAGGCGAACAGAGGGGAATAATGGTTTTAATAATTCACTCATAAAGGCATGAAAGGCTAAGATTGCATCTTGCAATCTAAGTTTGATCTAAGGGCAACTATTAAGCCACACACTTGATATTTGTTGGCTTCTCATTGGATGGTTAAAAGTGGGTAATCATGACTTTAATTTGCTGGTTGGAATCTGGTTACATTAACCAAACTGGATCCCATTCGGTTACTTTTACCGATTGCACTTTTTACCAGTAAACATAACTTTATTCCGATAAATCTAGGTCACCCATCCTCACATTACTCTAGGGCATGTACACATACTTTAGAATTCCTTCGGAACTCCATACACTAAGCCAGATCTAACTTTACAATTTACGGCCTATGACTTTTCTTTCTTTACGAGCTATCTATCTCTGGATTCCCTTTCATTTCTGGGCCTTGTCTTATCTCATATCAATCAGTTTGGCCTCTATTTCAGTTTACAGAAAATGATGGATATTACACCAAGACACTGAAGGATTCTAATGTGACAAAGACATTTGTCTCCTTTAAACACTAAGCCTAAGCATGTTGTTATAGATAGAATTAGTCATACGGAATTAAAACGCACAACACCTCTTGTTGTGTGTATCCCTTTAACCACTAAGCATTATTACAGTTTACTAATCAGTCTATCCACCTTTGTATTTAAGAACTCACTTGCTTTGAGTTGGTGATTGATAAACCACTTACTACTTTACCATTTTTCTTTAGCAAAACCTTTTAGTGCTTCTCAGACAATTCCAAGGTCATCAACATCTTTTGATAAAAGAATTAATCAATAGTGTTTTGTCTTTATTTTTCTCTGAATAGTGTGCTAACGCCTTAATGTCCAACTCTAGGATTACTCTACGTCACGGTGCCCTTTGACTTGAGGTACTCACGGATTCCTGCATGAGAGTTACTTAGCTTTGACTTAGTCAAAAGTCACTTTTGACCAAATGACGATAAAGGCTATGTTCAAGCTTTATCCCCTGCATTAGTAGAGATATATTAATGGCCCTCTTCATGAGTGAGTCTGAGAAATGTATGGCCATGCTGTGATGGAAAGGATTGCATCTTTATAGTTAAACCACTCAGGATTGAGAAAGCAATAGTTAGGAATAATATGATGATAATCCATGTGCCTCATCCTTGACCAAAATATCTGTGACAACAAGGACGTGATGTGGTTGTATGATAAGTTTTATCGGTTTACAGATCCTCATATGAATTAGGTAGTTGTATTGTCTTTGATAGAGGCCGCTTATGACTTGTGGGTTAGTGTAGTCATTGTCCCACTACCAACTTCATATGGGTTTATAGGGTTGCACACTAAATAGCCTAACACAAGCTGAAATGTTCAGATTCATTGAATATAGATTCAATGAATATATTAGGAAGGATAAATATGTATATATATTTGCATATTTATATATGTATATATATTTCATGTATATATATGTATATATATTACATATAGATGTGTGTGTGTGTGATAATGATATAATATCTTGAATTTCTTTTAAAAGACAGATTTAATTTATAAGGATAAATTAAATCTTCATTTAAAAAGATAGATCTTGGATTTAATTTATAAGGATAGATTAAATCTTCATTTAAAAGATAGATCTTGAATTTCATTTATAAGGATAAATTAAATCTTCATATAAAAGATAGGTCTTGAATGTCATCTATAAGGATAGATTCAATCTTCATTTAAAATACAGATCTATCTTGATCTTGTATCTGATTTTAATTTATGAAGATAAATTAAATTTTATCATCGTTGACTCCTTATCCAAATTAAATAAATGGGTTAAATAAAATCTGTTAGACAGATTTAGATAAAATCATCTTTTAATTCATTTCTTATATTTAAAGTTTCTGATAAGATTTGAATTTTGAAATTGATAAAAGATTGATTTCGAAATTCAAAATGGATAAGCTCGAGTGTCTATAAATAGATGGTCAAAGCTCTCCATTGGATATACATCTAAATTCAAAAATCAGAAACAAGAGAGATAAACCAAGAGTGAGAAAGAGATCTTAGAATCCAACCTTAAGGTGTGGCACATGTTCATGTTAAAACATAAACATGTGGATACCGGTAAAGGAAGCTAATCGTAGGTGAGACAAGATAATGACTTAATCCATACAGCTTACTCATAGCGGGTCAGTCCAGCACCTTGTACTCTTACAAGTGCATATGACTTTGACTCGTATCCCTATACCTTATCAAAGTCATACTGGTCCTACTTTATCTTTACTCCTATATAGATAACCGACCAGGGACATTTACGAAAATCTTCATTATTTTCCCATGGATGCAATTATCATAATAAACATGAAAAAGCTATGATAATTAAATGGAGAAAATATATTAAAACAAATAATGTCTGAGATGCAATGATTGGCTCCTAAGGCACAATTTCCAACAGAGGAATGCTAAAGTATGAAATGGAGGAGATTTCATGGCAAAATCACAACTTTACCTTGAGTTTTAAAGGAATCTTGCTCTCTTCTCCTCTTCTTGTTTATCTTCTATTTGGCTGACTTTTGAGGCCTTCTTGAAGTTTCTTAGACACTTATGAAATATGGATAAGTTGCGGATCCCATCTGGACTGATAAAGTAACTTTAGTTTAATATTTTCTACCACTTTATGATAAGTCCCACCTGGATTGATAAGTAGCTTAATGTGGACTCCACCATTCTCTTTGTAAAAGAAAAGTTTCTTTATGCTTACTTTACCAGGTACATTTTGCCGGAAAAGCTTTTTTGAAATTCCTTGGTCATTTGACTAGTACAGGGTTAATAGAATTTCCCAAAGTTCATATGATCATTCCATGATTCTTCTTATCTCGTTTCACTTTCCAGAAAATGCTCTTAATTAATTTTATTTAGAAAATTTTGAATCAGGGGATTTTCGCTCTTTTCATTTTAGCAAATTGTTTTCAACTTTCTCTTGGAAACAATTTTATAAATTTTCATAATTTCTAAGCTATTTTTCCTCACCTTAAAATCAAATATATGAGACTTCTGGATATTTTAAATAATTATATTTAACTAAAATTAATTAATCAGCCAAATATTAATTAATTTCTAAAAATTGATTCATTGGTCATTCCTGTCTTTTTGACTTCTAATCTACCTCAAATACTGCTCAAGGAATTATTTCCTTCATTCCTAAATTTTTCGAGCAATTTTATGAAATTTTGGTCAAAAGTATCGAAATGTCCCTTGACTTTTACCAAAATTGTTACTTTGTCCCTACTTTTCTAAAATGATCATCTTGTCCTTATTTTTTAAAATAACCATTTTGCCCTTACTATTTCTAAACTTGGCAAAATAACAATTTTACCCTTCCTTTTACTTTCTTCTTCCATGCATATCCTTCCTTTAATTTCTTTTTTATTTGTGGACAATTAACTAATCCGTAGTTACCTGTTAGCCTTTATTTCTAGTCACCGAAAACATATATATTACAAAAGATGTAGGATTTTTAGGTTAAGATCCACCATTGATGAACCAAATCAGTTAATTTGGAAATTTAAATGATTCCTAATTAATATATTAATTAAGTGATTAATTAATTGATCAGATAAGAAAAATGTGGACCGCTGACTTAGTCATGAGTTAGCTGAATATATGATGAAATCAATAAATTTGAATTATTCCTAATATTAAAGATTAATTAATTAAATGTTTAATTAATAAAAAATGATCAGATAAAAGTTGGATTGTTGACTCAACTGTAAGTCACATAAATATCCAAAAGGTATTTAAATATATAAATTAAATAGTGGCATTTAATTTATATCATTTAAATAATCAATAATCAGTTATAAGGTGAGTATAAATATATTTATTTATATTCTTATTGACTTAGTCAAAATAGGGGTTGAGATCATTTCTCAACTGATGATGGTGTGGATATTTTGAATTCCCAAAATATCCCTAACCCACTCATAAAAATAGCAACTCAAAGAGCTTTAGAAGTTTAACTCAAATTCAAACATGGATTCTATAATATCCATACTTTTACTGTCAATTTAAATAAAGGTTAAACCGGTAGTTATGAGCTAAGTTAAGGCTCAAAGATAGGTAGTACAGAAAAAGATGAAGTTAATGGACCCCGGTCAACTTAGTTCTAATGCATCGAATTCATTAGACATAAAGGCCAAGGACAAGAAGGTCATTAGACATGAAAGTTAAGGGCATGAAGGTCATTTAGATATAAAGGCTAAGGACACAAAGGTTATTAAGCATAAATATTAAGGGCAAGAATGGAATTTTGAAAGAAACGTAAAGGTATTTTGGGAAACCAGGAAAAAGCTTAAGGGCATTTTGGTCATTTGACAAAGTCAAAAGTCAAAGTTGACCGAGATATCATAAAAATTTACATAGGCCCAAAAGATAGAGAAAAATCTACTGATCAAAATGACAAGCGTCCGTTTTCCAAATTAGGCCTTGATTATTTGCTAGAGAATTTTGAAGATCAGTAAATTTTTGGCATTTATAATTAGCCAAAAATAATTATTTGAAGTACCCAGAGACCTCAAACATCTAAATTCAGGGAAAAGAAAAATAGTACAAAATTCCTAGTATTTTATAAAGCTATTTCTCATAATATGAGAAAGGTGATTTTCCGGATCGGAAGGAAAATACTCGAAAAAACCCTGAAAAATTGGTTTTTTTTACAAATTAATTAAAGGCATTCCGGGAAGCAATTTGAGGAAAGGAAAAGGATAAGAATATCAGTGAAAATTCTAGAATTTTTTGATGGCCTAAAATCCAGTTACTTGTCGGTAGGCCTTTTATCAGTATTTCGACAGCGTTAAGTAACCCTGTGGAAACTTGATATTTCCAAGGATATTATTGGGATAATTATTTTGGTCATTTGAATTAGTTATATTTGGAGATTAAAAGAGAGATATAAATGTATCAAACAAGTGGAAAAATTTACCGGAATAAAGTTATTTTATCGGTATAAGTTATACTGGATCAAGTAACCGGATCCCTAACCGAATTGATTGGAGTTACTCCACTTTATGAGAACCAATAAGAAGTGATTAAGTGTGTGTGGTGGTGGAGTAATTACAACCCTTAGATCAATTCTTTAATTTCAAGATTAAATCCACACCCTCCATTCTTTTTGTGAAGAGTTAATTAAACAAAATTTCCTCCTCTTCCTCTTCATTTAGTTGACATTTCCAGCCCCCAAAGAAGAGAAGATAAGACCCCATAGTTGCAAGAGAGGAGAGGAAAAAGATTCACAAAGTCTCAAGGTAAGAGATTCCACCACCCAATCCTATACATATTCTTAATCCTTGCAACCTCCTCTACACTTCTAATGGATTAGAATTTTGATTAAGGCTCTCTTTTTTGTATTGAAATTTAGGGTTCTTGAAGAGTGAAAATGAGAAAGAGAGGGATTTAGAGGAAAATATTGGTTGCAAATCACTCCTTGCATCGTAAGGAGTTGATTGATGTATATATTGCTTCAGTTTGTTGATTGTATGAAATTTTGGAATCATGAAGTTTAAGGGGAGGTGCTGTCTAATTTTATATTTGATAAGGAAAAGGTGTTTTTGAGTTAAATAATGCATGAAAAATGGTTTAAGATCAAGAATAAACCCTTATATGTGAAGAAAGATTAAAAATCACAATTGTTATTCTTTGGATAGTTTTTCAGCCAGACCTAGAAGTGGTAGGAAGAGTGTGATTTTCATGAATTTGATGCTTCCAATAGCTTTAGAATGAAAAATTGTGTAGGTTGGAATTGAGAAAAAGTTTTGGTAAGCATTGGAAATCAATTAAACAAGTTTTGATGTTCTAGGGTTTATAAAGCGAAAGAGGAAGTTTCGCTTGGTTTTAAAGTGTTTCTTGCTTTGGAAATGGCTTGTGAGTTATGGCCATTATGCTATGAATTATGTAGGCAAGTTAGTTGTACAAGGAACCATTTGGAAGGTTGAACAAGAAAGCTTTCAATTTTCAAGAAATGTTAAAGAACAAAGGTAGCAAAACTCCTAACCTCATGTAATGTTGTAGTGAAAATGATTTGTGAACTATGCATGACTTCGTGTTGAAAATTTGTGATGATGAGTGTATGAATATGTGCTTTTGAATGCTATGGCCATATGCATATCATTGTTTAGTTGCACATTTCATATTACCCTAATCCTACACCCATTTATAAAGAGTTGTCATTGCTTTTCTCACCGTTGGAAAATGATGGTCTTAGCGTTTGGAATTCTGGAATTCTTGATGGCAAGGCTTGGCTAAATCTTTAATTCTCTGATTCAACAACAATAGCATGAGCTTGAGTCTTCAAATGGGAGTTTTAGTTACTTTAATTTCCTGTTCAATAATTGTTTAACAATTCCTAGGTCTTAGGATAGTTATCTAATTGTTGGAACGATTTTAATTGCTCAAGTTGGATTATATTGTGGAGATTATTGTGACTGGAATTATTTTTTAGCAATTGATATTGGACTGATTATAACTTTAGTTTTATAATCACATTGTATTGAATTTAGAGTTAATATTTTGTAATTTTTTAAGGTGGCTTAGAATCTTGGATCAAATAGTCTTTTGCTAGCTTTAATTCTATTATTTGAATTTAAGAGTAACAATTAAGCAGTGGTTTTATTATCCTTAATTCCTCTTTACTATTCTGGTGGCAGTTAGTAAATTGGAAGTTTAGAAAATATTTTGTGGCAATTCGAGGTGGCTCGGTTGTTGGATTAAAGCTTAATTATAATTCTTTAATTCATTGTTTTAATTCCCATATTTATTGAAGTGATGATTGCCTGCGTTGTTGAGTTGGAGAATTAATTTCTATCAACGTTTATTCGAATTTCATTTATTTTCAGTTGTTTCACTTATTTTCATATTCAAAAATATAAAAAAAGAAGTATTTTAATTTTAGTTTAATTCATAATATTCACATGAAATTTCCTCGAATTAATTTTCCTTTTAAGCTACTCACATTTAATTACTAGGATTTAATTTCATTTTCAGCTCATCATAGTGAATACGACCCGGATTGGTACTATACTACATTAATTCGGTTAAAATATTTGACACGGACTTAGGCGACTAACGGTTCGCTCGTCAAAATGGCGCCATTGCCGGGGAGCTAATGAATTTGTTTCTTATTAGTTCAGTGTCAAGTA
This sequence comes from Vachellia pachyceras, assembly GCA_025593235.1. Classification (NCBI taxonomy): domain Eukaryota; kingdom Viridiplantae; phylum Streptophyta; class Magnoliopsida; order Fabales; family Fabaceae; genus Vachellia; species Vachellia pachyceras. Next base: position 8,652 of record JANTPZ010118086.1, read on the forward strand.
ACTTGATTGGAGTTCATTTTTTTTCTTTTTTCAGATTTTTCTTAATTCTTCGTTTTTTGTTAGCTTTTACATTTCTTTTATGTATTTTGATTTTGTTTTATTTTCGTTATTAGTTGATTGTTTATGCTTTATGTTTTAGTTTTTTTTTTACTTTATTTGAATTGGTGTGTTTTGTTTCATTTTTCTTTTTACCCCCAATTTTCACTCTTTTGTAGATAATATGGAAGATTGTTTCTCTCAAAGTCTTACATCCTTACAACATTAATTAGATGATCTACAAACATGGATTAACAGTCAAAAGAGATGTTCACTTGGTTATGAATGTGATAATCCATTCCACAATCCCCACTATGAACCTTACCACCAACCCTTATTCCATACCTTCCAATCATCATCTCCACCTCAAAGACCATACTATGAGCCTCCTCCTCCATCATATAACCCATATCTCGAACCCATGCAACTGTTACGTCAATGCCATATAATCCATCCCCTCCACCATATGAACCACATCAACAACAACCATACTCTCCATCCTACCTACCTACCTCAAACCCTCCATTAACACTATATGATCATCGTTTCCAATCTACTTTCCACCCATCTCAACCATCCTATGAATCTTCTTTCCCACCCGAACCCATCACGTCTCAACCAAGTGGACTATATATTCTTCCTTCTTCCCATAACTTGGATGATTTGACTAATACTTTGACAAGAAAGTATGACACACTCAAGGAGAAATACCTTGTACTACTTATGCAAGGTACAACTGAAAGTTCTGAGGAGATGGAAGGTATTGATGAATTCTTTAAGGCATACTATGATCATATGCTATAGATAAAGACTGAAGAGGAAGAGGGAAATCCTTGGCCTAAGGACCTACAAGAGAGTGAACATGGAGCTCAAGATCAAACACAAAATATCACTCCACCTGTGGAGAGTCCTCAAGCTCCTATACCTCCATTCACAACAACCACACAATATTCCAAAGTGAAGCAAGTATGTTCCCAACTTTCAGATGAGTCATCCCATACCCTAGGTAATATTTCTCCTATACTTGAGGAGAGTAATTCATATCTCACCACTGCTATTTTTATTGAAGCTTCAACCGATATGAGTGAGGATGATGTGGATGAGGACATCATTATTGAGTCCTCTCCCATGTTTGAAAATGTTAATGCTCATTTGAACGCTTCAAGCGGCACTTTAGTTGAGGATGATGCTTGCACTGTCACTACTTCGTTGTTTGATGATCATGCTTCTCTTCCTAGTACTAGACATGATGATATAGAATTGAATGAGACTTTATCTTGTTCTTGTGATAATGATATTATATGCATGCTTTGTATTGATAAAAAGAATGATAATCTCATGGCATGGCATGAAAATAACTTTGGTAAGGTCCATGATGCCTTTAATAGTACTAGTAGAGCTAAAATTGATAAGAATGAATTTTTAGAGGATCTTCCACCAGTTAAGGATTCTGAAAGTTTAACTAACAAAATTGCAAATGAAAATGAATCTTTCCATGAAAATGAATCCTCTAGTGATTGTAAAGATGTTGTGCTATTCTCCAGCAATTAAAAATTTCTAACATCCACTTTGCAAGCACAAAAGGATTTCAAAGATTTCACTGTTTGTCTGGTTCCTACTTAAGGGAATCCCATTGACTTTCTTGGTTGTGATTCATACTTGGAGAGTTTTGTTCCTAAGTTATTCTCAACTTACTCTATATCTCTCCATATTAGCATTCTTGGATTAGATACTGCTGTTGGTCCACTATTTATTTTGCAGAATCACATTAGGCAAGGCTGTGACTACAAGCCCTATGTTTTGGAGCCTTTACCTAGTGATTGGGAGCCACCTCTAAGAAAGTCTAATGTAGGGGGAGTAGTGATAAAGAACTTCATGTTTCCATTCAGGATGAGAACTTCTCCTATAAGAGTCTGCGGAGATTTAAGTGGAAGGTCATCTCTTTCCTCTCTTGTTTCTTCGTATTTCATATGATTAGTTATATTTAAATGGTTAATGAAGAAAACAAGTGTGGGGGAGGGAACATTTCCAGTAGTTGTAGTTGTTGCTGTTTGTTTTTGTTTAGTAACTTTATGCTTTATTTACTCTTGCTTTTGCCATCTCTTTTGACCACTTAATTTATACTTGTCCATTCTCATTTCACATCATCTTGTCCTATCTCTCATTTCTCTCCTCTTTGTGAAAGTGATGTGTTGTGCTTCGATTTCAAATCGGACTTCACAACTTCCACTTCACCTAAGAGTTTGGGTCAAGATAATGTTGTGTTTATACATTGAGGACAATGTATGGATTAAGTGTGGGGGAGGAAGTTGTTGAATTGAGTTAAAAAAAATTTGTCTATGGATTTGTTCCAATTTCTCGATTATTGCTGCTATAATTTCTCTCTTATCCACCTTACTGTTTGGTTTACGGATTGCATTGCATGATTTGAGAGTGATTCTTGCTTGGGAATTTTACTGCTAGCTTCTGTGTCTCTTATCTTCAGTGTCCTAGATGTTTTGCACTGTTATATGAGCAATTTGATTCCTTCTCTGTTGCTACTTGACTTTTGTAATCATAGGGCATCTCTTTTAAAATCTTTTTGCACAATGCTTGTGAATGTTACATGGCTAGTTTGTTTGCATTTGATTCGAGTGATTTCTGTTTTTAGTTAATTAGCATAGTAGAATACCTTTGGTGCAGTGTTATTAACCTTGTTTCATAGCTTGATCTTTAAGGAGAAAATATCTTAGAGGAATGCCCTCTCGGAAGGATCTTGAGCCTTATATTCTTTCTCATCTTGTGTGATTTCACCTAGTTTTGGTTAACTTCTAGAACTTATCTAGATTCTTTTTCAAAACTACGTTAATACCTTGATTTGTGAGGATGATAGGGGCATTCATTTCTAAACCCTTTTACCTAAACACAAGCCACTTCATATTAACCTTTGCACACCCCTTTGAGCCTTCACTTTCATTTCATTCATTTCCTCTAGTAAGTGTTATGCATGAGTCGTATTTGGTCTTTCGGTTGAGAAGTATATCATGATATATCTTTGGCTTCTTGGGTTTGGATGCCAAAAAAAGAAAAAAAAAAGAGCAGAAAAAAAGAAAAAAAAGAAAAGAAAGTGAAAAAACAATAAGTTGCAACAAAAAAAATTTGAATAAGGCATCATGTGGTAGTTTGAAGAGCAAAGATTTCTGTGCAAAAAGTTTAAAATCTGCACGTTTGGTGTTCTTTCATGATTATACTTTAGCTCACTTTGAGTTGTCAATGAGAATAAACTAGATAGATCAGCTATAAGATTTCTCTAGATAGATCAGCTGTCAATGAGAATAAACTTATTCCAATCCCTAAAAGAAGGAAAATAAAGAAAATGAAGTAAAGCTATAAGTCATGAATAAAGTATAATCAGGATAGCTAAAACGTCAGAGAGCTTTAAATTAAAGCCTCACATATGAATGCTAGCAAATAGCTATGAAGTAAATTAAGTAACATGAGATTTAGAAAGTAAAGTAGAAGTTTCTCTGAACTATGAAAGCACAGAAGAACCAAGGGAAGTGAAAAATTTTAGAAATTCCCTATTGAAGTGCTGAAGTTCAGAAAGGAATGTTATGACTCTACAAAGCCTGCTCTGAGGCTATAAGTAT
>JANTPZ010118151.1:0-12107 GCA_025593235.1 Vachellia pachyceras
AAACCCTAAACCCTAAACCCTCAACCCTAAACCCTCAACCCTAAACCCTAAACCCTACACCCTAAACCCTAAACCCTAAACCCTAGGATGAATTAGTATGATAACTACTGCCATATGTAAGAAACATATATGAATATATATGGAATGATATTTTAAGTAGTAGAATCGCGAGCAGGGATTAAAGTTGTGATTTTAATTTAGCTGTTCATTTCTAAAGGGTCAAGGGATCACGATGGTGCAAACCCCATAGAAATCAAAATAGAGAAGGACAAAGAGGTCGACCTAGACCAGATGACCCTATGCAAGAAATCTTGAGGAAATTAAATGAACAGCAACATTTTATGGAACAGTTAAGAGCAGATCAAGCTCGACAGGAACAAGAAAGGGTAGCAAAAAAAGAAGCTACTATTCAAGCAGCAATAGCAGCAGCTTTAGCTGCCCATAATCATAATCAGAATGTGCCTCGGCAACCTCCTCAGCCTAAGTGAATTCCTAATCCCCCGCCAATTTGAGTTATTAGGTTGGAGGATAGAGAAGAGGTACAGCAGTGGGTTAGCATGTTTTGCAAGCATAGCCTATCTTTGAGGGATCTTTAAATGTCCAAGTCACTGAGAAGTGGATCACGTGGCTTGAGATGATTTTCAAGGTCATGTATTGTCCCTCGGAAGTAAAGGCACGGCTAGCCATTTACAAACTAGAGCAAGAGGCAGATCGGTGGTGAAGCAACACCGAGCTAATCCTGCAAGCAAGGGATATCCCTATTACTTGGGAAGTTTTTCTGGAGCAATTTAATTAGAAATACTTTCCTAAGTCTATACAAGATGAGAAGGAAGCTGAGTTCCTCATTTTAAGACAGAGATAAGGAATCATTTGATGAGTACTTGGCTAGGTACTTGCAGCTGTCCAGATACTCGACTTATCTTTAGCATACTCATGACGAAGAATGGAATACAGAAAGGATGCTCTGGGGTTTGAAACCAGCTTTAAAGGAAAGAGTTGACACGATGAGAATAACAACCTTCAATACTACTGTTGAGGTTTGTAGAGTAAAAGAAAGTAGTCAGAATCACCATTCACTAGCTAAAGCTTCAACCTCTATAGAAAAGTCGAAACCAAGTAGCGTCGCAGGCAATAAGAGAGGCAAGAGACCTACGTTCAGGAAAGGGTTTAAGAAGCAAGGAAAGAGAAGTACCTTTCCGCGTAGCCAACAGATTAAGCCTTGCAGTGTATGTGGCAAAAATCATGGAGACAGATCTTGTTAGCATGCCAGAATGTCTGCTATACCTGTGGAAAGCCTGGACACTTTGCTAGGAACTGCAATCAGGTGACCGAAGGATCTCGACCTCAAAGCTCAGGCAGAGTGTTTGTCATGAATCAGGAAGAGGCTCGTAAGTCGCCAGAGATTATCCAAGGTACAATCCGTATAAATAATTACCTTGTATATGCAATGTTTGACTCGGGCGCAAGCCATTCATTCATCTCATATAACTGTGCTGAGCGTTTAGGTTTGAGCATAGACACATTACCATATGACATGACCGTGTCTACACCCACGGGTATAAAAGTTGTCACGTGTTGTGCATGTCTAAATTGCATAGTCCAGTATGAACATTGTAGCACTGCAGTTGATTTGATATGTCTACCCTTGCATGGTATTGATGTGATAATTGATCTGAATTGGCTGTCTACCAATAATACTCTAAGCATCCCTGTTTCTTGAAGTAAATTGAGCGTATACTTCCATTGTGACACTTTGATCCCTTTGGCTATGAAAGTACCTCATTTGTCCTAGGTCCTTGACCTGAATTTCCTTTGCCAAGGCATTCTTGAGTCTAGTGATTGATGACTCATCATTCCCAGTTATGACTATATCATCGACATACACAATCAGAATAGTTATCTTGTCAGCATCATGCTTGACAAATAGTGTATGATCTGCTTGCCCTTGAGTGTACCCAAACTTCTTGACTGCTTTAGCAAACCTGTCGAACCATGCTCGTGGAGATTATTTCAGGCCATAGAGGGATTTGTTGAGTTTGCAGACAGAATTCTGTAGAGCTATTACTCCATCTGGGACTTCCATGTATACTTCCTCCTCTAAATCTCCATTCAAGAAAGCATTCTTTACTTCCAACTGATATAAAGACCAATCAAGGTTGGCAACTATAGACAATAAGACCTTGATGGTGTTGAACTGTGCCACTGGTACAAAGGTCTCCTGATAATCAATTCCTTGTGTCTGGTTGTACCTTTTGCAATTAGCCTCGCTTTATATTTATTTATGCTTCTGTCTGGATTGAATTTTGGAGTGAAGATCGATTTGCATCCTGCTGGTTTCTTCTCCCTATGAGGTATGGTGATCTCCCACGTTTTGTTCTCCTTTAAGGCACTTAACTCTTCTTCTGGTGCTTATTTCCAATTAAGGTCAGCCATGGCTTATTAGTACTTTGATCCGTGCACTATTCACAACAAAACTCTGCATTCCAGTAGATAAATTTCTATATGAGACAAACCTCTGAATGGGATGCTGAGTACAAGATCTTACCCCTTCCTGAGTGTAATAGGCCAGCCTGGTCCCTTAGAATTTGACGTCGGGTTAGAGTCATGGCGTTGCCTTGGAATGTCCGGGACTCTATTGTCGCTTTCTTCCTCCTGGTCCTACGATGTCATCTCATAGGGGCTAGGTTGTTCAGCTACCTCAGCGTCAATCTCAGCATTGGTTTCCACAATTCAAATTGTGTTTGGAGAAGTTGGTTATACAGTTTGGGTTGTGTTTGGAGAAGCTGGGATTCCAGGTTCAAGTTGGTTTGGTGGTATGGGTATATCTGGGATTTTAGGTTCTGTGGAATTGGGTTGGTTTGTTGATAAGGGTATGTATGGGATTTCAGATACTATGGGATGTTCAGGTTCCCAAATTAACCATTCTACACCACTGTTCTCCCCCTAAATGGGCAATTTGGGATAGTAGACATCATCCATATAAAGGACTGTATCTTTGGAGACTGTAAGTTTCTAGTGGGAGGACAATATTACTTGTAGCCCTTTTGGGTAAAAGAGCATCCTAAGAAGATACATTTGTCGGCCCTAGCATTTAATTTTCCCCCATTATGGTTATACACAAATACGACACATCCAAACGCTTTCTGGGGTTTCAAGAAGGCATTGAATGGGAGTGCTAAAGTTGAGGATTTTGGTTGGCATCCGATTGATGAGGTAGGCAGCTGTCAACACGACATCTCCCCAAAATTCATGTGGAACATTTCGTTCAATCATAAGGGCTCGGGTTACTTCTAAAAGATGCATGTTTTTCCTTTCAGCAACTCCATTTTATTGAGGTGTGTATACACAGGAGGTTTGATGGTGAATTCATTGCTGATTAAGAAACTCCCTAAAAGGCCAACTCAAGTATTCTTTGGCATTGTCACTTCTCAATACTCTAATGGAGGTGCGGAATTGGGTTTGGATAAAGAAATGAAATCTTTTGAATATTTGGAGCACTTCAGATTTCTCTCTCATCAAATATACCCAAGTAAGCCGTGTATGATCATCAATGAAAGTGACAAATCACCTTTCTTGGTTCAAGGTTTTTATTTTGGCAGGGGCCCATATATCATTGTGGATTAAGGTAAATGGTGCCGTAGGTTTGTAGTTTGGTTTGGGACAAGAGCATCGGATTTGTTTGGCCAATTGATAGGTTTCACAATGAAATGGAGAAGAATCTTTATTGAATAAGTTTGGAAACACCTGCTTCATGTAATTAAAACTGGGGTAGCCTAACCTCATGTGCCACAAGCTTATATATTTATGATCAGAGTTAGAGCTAACCAATGCCTTCCTTCTCCATTCTTCTTGGTATTCAAATCTTCAAGGTAATAGAGTCCATCCCATTCCTTAGCAGCGATTCCAATCCTCTTCCCTGATGTCAAATCCTTAAATACACATTGTTTTGAGTTAAACATCACCCAACAATCATGATTGATAGTAAGCTTTCTCACAGATATTAAATTGCATGTGAGAGCAGGCACGTATAATACATTGTGAATTTCAATATGTGTAGATAACACTACAATTTCAATTCCTTCAACCTTTGTATATAATCCATTAACCACTTTCACTCTCAGATTTTCATGGCAATACTTGATTCTGTTAAATAAGGATTTGTTACCAGACATATGATTAGTTGCTCCAGAATCTACTATCTAGATGTTTGTACTAGTCACCATTGCATTAAGAGCTATAATGGAATTACCTGACTGCACCAAATTCACGTTAGTTTGAGTTTCAAGGCATGTTCCACTAAGATGGGCCATAGGAGTTGAGCCCATATTGGTTGGTTGCCTTGGAACAGGTTTGAAAAGTGGAGGGAAGCCAACTAGAGGCATCTTCTAGTTAGCAGTAGAGGCAGTGCATTGGAAAACGACGCCGCGTGTTTGTCACCCGCCCTGAAGAACGTCGGCGTGTGGGTGTCACGCGCAGGGAGGAATGCCGGCGCGTGGAGGTCACGCACTTCTTAGAAAGTCGTCAGGCTTTTAGGATTCATCGATCTGCTTCATCTGAAGTTGATGGTGGAGGCGGTGGTGTCAACGGAGTTACGTACAGAGAATATGATCGGTGTGTGGCTCTTGCGCCCAACTCAAGTCGGCGTCGTCTTCTGGGAACTTGCCAATCGACGACGTCTGAGACTGGTAGCGTTGGCGGTGTTAGCAACAGACCTCTGGTTTGGGAGATCCTCTCTCGCTCACTGTCACTTTCACTCTCACATCGCTCTCTGGCTCACGGTTACACCACTAACAGACACTCACCAATAGAAGGTTGAGGGAGGCCCTCGGTCTCTCTCACTATCTAACTCTCTAACCTGCTCTGATACCCTATTTGAAAGCTCATGAAGACGATAATGCTGGAAACATCTGTTATTCATTGGGTAATAGCATAATACATATATAGACTTGATTCCATGTTCCATAATACTCCCCTTAGAATCAGTCCCTGATTACACGGAATTGAGAGAGAGAAATTAGGAATAAAATTTCTGCCTCTAGGATCCTAACGGCGTAATACTCATTTACTGATAATAATTACTTCGTAACTGAATATCATTAGCTCACATTGTTATATCTTGTTATGCATTGAAGTACAATATATATAGTTGCTGAAGGCTCAATCAAAAGGAGCAAATCAGCAACTAACAGAGCAAAATAAGATATTACAATATCAGGAATTAATGTGGATTTATTCTCCTAATCATAGGCAATAATTCAGGAAGTGAATAAGGAAAAAGATCAAATTTGAAATCTGATTTCTAACACTTGCTATAGATTATACACATTGATACCTGGTATAGTTTGGGCGCTTCTATGTGTTCTGAAGAGGACTTAAATGAACTGAGTTAACTGCCATATTCCATGTTGTTCCTTCTATTTAATGTGTCTTATTTAACTTCCTCATTCCATGTTGCTCTTACCTACTTGATATAATTCCTGAATAAGATGAATTCTTACCCCTTGGTTTTTTCATCATAGGAAAGAGAAATGGGGAGCTTGCTTCAGAAATATGCCTTTTCTTTTCCATATAATATATTTGGAACTGATTTTTAATTAACTAACTTAACACCGCAACACCTTTCACCTACCCACTCCCTCTATATAGCTTTAGTCATAAACCGATACAACTTATCCCAAGCCCCTTACAACCTATTAATACACAATATGACACAAGATGTTTCTACATTTTGTTAAAATATTACTATATTCTTAATGTTCCCAAGTTGCTTGCTTTTGGTGGTTATGCAGGTGTTGGAGTTGGATTTACATCTGCTTTGATATCCTTTTTAAATAGACTCTTCTCCTAATTATTTGCAGGATAGCGCAATGGATACTTGTAGTATATTGTGAATGCCTTAACTGTTATTACCTTTTTAAATATGCAGGATTAGATATTGACAAGTGAGTACATAGTGCTTGTTTTTATTTGACTTAACCTCTGATGATATTCATCATAACTGAAAAATACTGATAAGATCAATTTTCTGGTTCCATCCAGTCTTCAAAATTTGGAGAGCTGTCTTTTTGTTCTTTTCCCCTATTTCTCGTAAGTAGTCTCTTGGACCATTTTGTCATTAGTTTTCCTAAAAAGTTTACCACACTCTTTTCCGCATACATGGTATATATCAGTGTATACGTATCTATTTTTTAGATACATGCTTGCGGAAGGTCTTGGCTTGTCTGGTATTGTATCAATACTATTTACAGGAATAGTAAGTGCACATTTTGTTTCCATCCTTTTTTTGGTTATTTCTTATCCGTGTTAAAGAAAGCTTATGAGCATTTTGGTACTCTGTTTTAGGTCATGAAGCATTACACATATTCAATTTGTCAGAAAGTTCTCAAAGATTTGTCTCTGCATTTTTCCATCTAATATCATCACTGGCAGAAACATTTATGTGAGGATTTTATCTTCAATATATTCCACCTTGTAATAAAATCATAAAATATAAATGATGCATGAACTACTCAATTATTTACTGATTTGCAGATTCATATACATGGGGTTTGATATTGCTATGGAACAGCATAGCTGGTCACATGTTGGATTTATATTCTTTTCCATTGTATCCTTTCTCTCTCCTTTGTTTTGCTACATATACCTGAACCGTAGGGACTAGGGACTCAATGGCTGAGGTTTTTAATTTTTCTGCTATTTTTCCTCCTTAACCAGAACCACTCCAGATATTTATTGGGGTTGCAAGGTACTATTGCTATAAACGCTAGATCATGATGACACGTGTTCATTTTATTATTTTCACCTAGTTTCTTTATGTTTTAATGATTTTCTGGTCCATTTTGATGCCATTCTATCATTATTATGCTTTATTGTCTCATTTCTCTTGGAAGGCTTTACCTAAATTGTTTGATCACTTAATTTAGGGGCGCAAATGTCTTTTCTTGTGCTTATTTGGTCTATTTGGCCAGACCTGCGAATCAAAAGATACCTCCAAAACATCAGAAAGCACTTTGGTATAGTGGTAGGGATAGGAACACAGTTACTGACAATGCTTTAGAAAGTTTTACTCAAGAATGCTTTTTACTTATAATTTATGTCTTTTTTCCTGATTTTCCTTAATTTGGATACCATGAAGTAGGACTTAGAGGGGCAATGGCATTTGCACTTGCTCTGCAGTCAGTTCATGATCTTCCAGAAGGACATGGGCAGACCATATTCACTGCAACTACAGCTATAGTTGTTTTAACGGTAGGCTTATTCACTGTTGTCATTTTGTTAAACCAATCATTAATCATTGAATATTTAATATTAAACAATTATAGATTTCCCAATTTAGGCATAATGTACTTCATAAAAACTGTCCTTGCTCTTGAATGGGAATGTTATAATTGAACTGCATATATGTTAAATCCGAAATCCTTGATATTGGGAGAAGAAATCATCTTATGATCACTCTTTTTTAGCTTAAATTGCGTGCTGTTTGTTTTCTTGTGTTTGGCTAATGTATTGTGCTTTTTAACTCCATGCTCGTCAAAGGCAGCTACCATATGAATTTGGAATATTAAACTTTTAGTCTTTTGATTTTACATCAAGTTTTATTTTGGTTCCTGGAGTAAATTAAGTTTATTTTATCCTTCAACTTTTAAAATATAGTAAAAACTTCCTCTTCCTTAACACCTTGACGAGCAAACTTTTAGTCGCCTAAGTCCGCGTCAAAGATTTTAACTGAATTAATGTAGTATAGCACTAATCCGGGTCATATTCACTTTGAGGAGCCGAAAATCGAAATGAAATCCTAGTAATTAAATGCGGGTAACTCAAATTGAAAATTAAGTGGAGAAATTTTTATGCAAATGCTATGAATTAAACTAAAATTAAAATACTTCTTTTTGGTATTTTTAAATATGAAAACAAGTGAAACAAATGAAGATAAATGAAATACGAATAAACGATGATGGAAATTAATTCTCCAACTCAACAGCGCAGGCAATCATCACTTCAATAGATATGGGAGTTAAAACAATGAATTAAAGAATTATAATTAAGTTTTAATCCAACAACCGAGCCACCTCGAATTGTCACAAAATATTTTCCAAACTTCCAATTTACTAACTGCCACCAGAATAGTAAAGAGGAATTAAGGATAATAAAACCACTGCTTAATTGTAACTCTTAAATTCAAATAATAGAATTAAGGTTAGCAAAAGATTATTTGATCCAAGATTCAAAGCCACCTTAGAAAATCACAAAATATTCACTCTAAATTCAATACAATGTGATACCACAACATCATACTTGAAATTAAAGTTATAATAAGCCCAATATCAATTGCTAAATAATAATTCCAGTCACAATAATCTCCACAACATAATCCAACTTAAGCAATAAAAATCATTCCAACAATTAGAAAAAATATCCTAAGACCTAGGAATTGTTAATCAATTATTGGAAAGGAAATTAAAGTAACTAAAACTCCCCTTTGAAGATTGAAGCTCATGCCATTGTTGTTGAATTAGAGGATGATGAAACTAGCCAAGAATTGCCATAAACAACTTCAATATAGATGTTCTGCTGCCCTCCAACGCTGTAACCACCATTTTTCTTGACGGCGACAGTAATCAGAACGGACTCGGTGATAGCAACAGTGAGCCTGGACCAGGTCTGGAATGGACGCTTCACTGCGCGATAGATGGGGCTCTTGGGAATCCTGGAACAGCTGCTTATTTGCTGCGTGAATGGCTGCTCGTGGTTGCGAGACGATGGAATAATGGAGGTGGATAAAATGGAGGAGTTGATGCTAATGGAAGAATGAGAGGCGGCTGGCTCGTGTGTGTGAGCAATAATGGATGAAGGAATGGTAGTGGCGGCTGAATGGAATTGATGAATAGGGGAATGGAGTGATGAATAGTGGCGGCCAGGGTGTGATGATTCAATGAATGGATATATGGACGTGCTTGAATGGATTAATGGAATATGAATTGTGTAGGCCAAGTATTCAATGAATGGGTCCAAGACAAAAATGGCTAGTGTCCCTCCTGGTGGCTTTGTGAAGAATTTAACAATGAATGAAGAATGGAAGAATGAGCCCAAATATAACATCTCGTTGGGCTTGATATGGGAGCATTTTAGAGTCACATGAGGATTGGGTATTTGAGCTTTCTTTTCTCTTCTTTCCTTCTTCCTTTTTAATTCCAAGGGTACCTAGAATGGAAATTGACATTAAGTAGCATCAAAGGCCCTAAAAATCAATTATTTAACAAATTGATGAAAAGTATGACCATTTATCCATAATTAATTTTAATTTCATGAATTGCGATTAATAATAATTAATGCAATTAACCTCAATGAAAGCCCACTAATATCATCAAAATCCTCTAAAATGCTACAAATATGATAGATAAAATATGATTAATTCAATATCTTGAATAATATGGAAGAAATTCAACCTTATTTTGATGAACATAAACAGGTGTTAAAGAAGATGTATCATAGAAAGAATGACATGCAGATAGCGAATGAACAGAATAAGACATTCATAGGATGGTTGATGGAAAGGGTTTCTCGTGACATCGATGCTTCTGAGATGACCAAATGGTTAGCATGGAGGTCTGCATTTGAGGTGGTCACCTGGAGCGGTTATGACATAAATGGGTATTCATTCTACACAAAGGTTCAAGAGGACAAAAGTATAGTGCAAAATAGTGGGGTGATAGTTGTAGCTGAAGCCATGCATTTTTCAAGTTCGAAAGACAAGAACCCTGTACTAGCATCTATGGCTTACTATGGAGTTATTGAAGAAATTTGGGAGATGACATACAACAAGTTTAAATTTCCTTTATTCAAATGTATGTGTGTTAACAATAATGCCGTTGTAGTCAACCAACAGTTTGGATTTACCTCAGTTGATCTTGAAGAGTTGGTTATAGAGATGAGCCATTCATTCTAGCAAGTCAAGCCAGACAAGTGTTTTATGTCACAGACCCAGCAAATAAAAAAATGTCGATTATTCTTCAAAGTAAAAAACAAAAGGATGGTGATCCAACCTTTAACATGGACGATACACCCCATTTTACTATAAATCCGCCTAAACCACTTGAAGCGGAATTGGTAGATGATGATCACTATGCTATAAGACAAGATCACTGTGAAGGAATATGGGAAAATACATAAAGTAAGGAGTTAATTATGATATAAGTTATAGTATTGTGTGTTATATGTTTTTACCATAGTTTACTTTATTCATGCTGATTGCAATTTATTTATATCTGACATTGATTTCTTAACAGAAATATGGTGAATTCTGATGAGTTACACAGTGATGGACACGTAGATTAAAACACAATGGTGGTGCCAGAGCCGACTGTGAAAAAGGTTAGGGGATGTACAACTATGGCCTCCTTGACTGCACATCGTCACCAACTACGGGAGAAGGTGCATGTAGAATTCGATGTGATATGAATCCTACCGGATCCATGAATCCGGTAGGCCATTCATCTATGGACTACGGGATTCATGGAGAAGGTGCATGTAGATCGATTTATCAGCTATTTAGGATATTTGGCAAGGAGCAGAGTTAGCATACTATACCCTGGGTAGCGGTCTGTTCCACAAGAAATACGGGATATGATATGGCAAGAAATTTTAGTATGTAACTTTCAACACCATTTCATTTAAGTCTTTATTTCGATTTGTTCAAATTTCATTAGACAATGTTGTACTTGCAGCAAACATATAATGTTTCAGACACTAAGGACATGAAGAAGCACTGGATGGGGCTTGTTCGTATACGGTGGAAAGACTGGTTGTTATTTTTTTATTATTATTATAGAAAATTCTTGTCCACACCCTCTATTTTCATTTATTTTGTCACGGATATGACTGGTTGTTGTTAATGGATTTCTCATGTCATCAAATTAGATCTTTTTGCTTCGGCCCTTGATCAGGTACATATCAGATTTTCATGCTTCAAAACTTGTCTCTGTTTTTTCACCAAAAAAAAAATTCTGTTTTGATATTTATAAATGCTTGCATGCTTCATTGCTAATCATTTGTATTAATAGGCCAAAATGCACATCATCCCTCTCGACATACTCTCATGCAGAGAGACCCATAGTTTTTAAGGTTTAGTTATATTTGATGATGGATGCTTATTGAAATGAACATTGTTTGTGCTATGAAATAAATTTTAGAAGAAAAGGCCAGATTTACAATAGGTTTAAAGAAATTTAGCATTTGTATGTGCACTTTCTTCTTCTTGTGTTGATTCTTCTTATATATTGAATATATAGGTTGGAGTTGCTGAAATGAAAGTTGCAGTTGAAAGGACATGTGGCCTTGTTGTTCTTTCTGAAAGCTTTTTTCATTCAGTTTTCAAGGACTCATTTAAGCGTGTTTTTTAGGATGGGGAACAGTCACTTGGTCTTTGTTTTAAGTGGGTATTCCTTTACCAGAATATTTTCTGACACTTCATTTTATATTCAAGTCCAGTCCCCTATGAAATAACTTGTTATGGTTTTTAGATTTTTTTTCATTTATTCTATATCACTTCCCATCTCCAGGTTCTGCCTTTGTCAATTTTTGGATTATAGGGAATGCTATAACATTTGATAAATTTGGTGTAAGTTTTAGTTTGGAATGACTTAGGATCTTATTTCAATGATAGTTGCCTGAAGCTGAGATAGAATCTTGTAATCTTAGAACTAAAGTTGTTTGGGGTTTATGCATTATTATTGATGTCATCCTTCACTTGTTGTTAAGAGCTGATAAAAAAGTTTTCTCCTTAATTAAAAAAGAAGGCTTTCCGCTCTCTCGTTCAATTTCTATCATTTGTTGTCTCTTCATCTTTTTCTTTCACTATATTAGACAAAAACTTGCTGGTTAACTAATATTTGTTTCAGTGGAACCCTTGAGATCAACTGCTCCAAGGAAATAAAAATTCAAGGAATAATTGGACCTTGCACATCATTGGAAAAGGTTGGATCATTTGATGTTTCTTTTTTCAATTACAACGGCAGGCCTTAGGCTTGAGATTTACAAAAGCGTCCACTAATCAGACAGGGCACCTAGTATCCTATGGAATATTCTCACAATCAGACCTAATCAGATAT
>JANTPZ010118159.1:0-11677 GCA_025593235.1 Vachellia pachyceras
TGTCTAAGCTTTGTGTGATATACATTCAAATTTCATTTCAAGTGAGCTTCAGTGATTAGTTCATTCACTCTTTTGAGAGCCATACTTATATTCTATTTTGCAATCGTTGTAAAATTCTAAGCTGGGGCTTAGAATACGTTTGGTTGTGAGGCTGTCAAAATACAGAGAGTAAAGACCTCTATTTCGTTGAAAAAGAGAGGGGGAGTGTAACTCCTTTGTTGTAAAGGCTTGAGTAGCCTGTTTGATTGAGTTTAGTGGATTACAAATCTCAGAGGTGCTCTGAGGACTGGATGTAGGTCAGAGGAACCGAACCAGGATAATTTCCCGTGTCCTCTTTCTCTTTTAAACTCCTTCATTTCACTTTTATTTTGCTGTTACTTTCTGTTAAATTTTTTATCTGACCACTTGACCCCCTCTTGGTCAAATCCTACTCTAACACAATTGGCAACCTCCTTAGTCTTGTATTGCACAAAATCTAGTTTTTATAGTTCACATATCTTAATTACTGTTCAGAAAATCTATCAGCATTTTTGGGTTAGTATCAAAGTAAGAAAGCTGTGGGAAAGAGATTCTTTTTAACAAGTTTAAGGTTTATTTATGTACTTTTCCTTCCCCTCACATAAAAAATAAATGAATAAGAATGCAAAGTGAGCAACTAAAACAATTATAAATGATTTTCTTTATCATTTTTTATGGCTTAAATTTTGAACCATGCATGAACCAAAAGTTGAAATAGTGGAATAACATTTTCTTGTAAAATCTCTGGATTTTGAATTTTGCAAGCTGTGAAGTACTTGAAATATCCTGCATATAGACATAGCAGCATTGGTTAATCTCTTTAAGTTCTCTTATGTCTTTAAAATAGCTGCTTTCCGAATGAAATTGTAACTTGTCACAAGTAAAGCTCATCCTTAGTCTTTATTCTTTATTGTTTGGCTTGTTTGTAGTAGATCCTCTCACAAATTCTATATTATACGTAGAACTAGTTAAAGTCTTGCAAAAATATTAGAGGATTTGAGAGACACTTCCAAGGGAAAGAAGCATAAGAACAAATTTTTACTCCTTGAAGCATTGCAACATGATTCTTCTAAAGAAGCATTACTTGAGGAAAAGCTTCAAGCAATTGTCACAAGATTCACTAGCTACAGAGTGAAGACGTGCTCAAGAAAAAGGTAGTCGGTCAGTGTGTTGCTCACATTAACATGTGGCTCAAGCAAAAGGTAGTGGGTAGTGGACTTTTCATCAGTCATCCTAAGAATATTCCTACCTGAAGGAAAGTTGATAACCTGCTCGACGGAAAGCTGAGATTCTGGCTGAGTTTCGTTTTCATTATGTAAATGACATATCAGAACACTTTTAGAGCATGTTTGGATCTCAGTTACAAAACCTAGGATCTGTGGCAAAACCTAGGTTTTGTCCAAGTACAAAAATTATTCAAAAAAAAATATTTTTGATATAAAATCTCTGTTTGAAACCTAGGTTTTGAAAAGATTATTTTCTTATCAAATCACACCTTCTCTCCTAATACATTTTCTCTCCTATTTTTCTCTATTTCTCTTTCCTACTTAGCTTTTGCTTCGAACTCCAAAAAAGCTAATAACTTCGTAAATACAAATCACCTTTCATAACCTAGGTTTTTCCTCATAATCCATAAAAGCTATTCTCCCAAAATCTATTCTACAAAACCTAGATTTTGCCTCGAATTCCGTAAAAGCTATTCTAAAACGGACTTCCAAGCGAGCCCTTATATGTGTTTCTTTTAGGTGTCAAACTATGTTTTCTTTATAAATTTGTTGTAATTAAGACTTGTTTAAGGTATTTTATCTATACTATTCTATGAAATTTTGTAAATGATATATTTTATCTATTTTTATACTTGTAGGATATTGGAAAATATTGCTAAATTCATAAATATTTTTTAAATTTTTTCCAGATTTCCTGCACATTCTTTTGGGATTCATATATCTGAAATTCCCTTCTTGTCCTATTTACTTGCGATTTTCCTGCGAATTTTTCTTACTGATTTTCCTGCGAACTTTTCCTGTAGATTTTCTTGCCAATTTTTACCTGTGGATTTTTAGCAGGTAATTACTTGCGGATTTCAAATCCGTAAGAAAATAAATTTCTACGAACATTATAGCCGGTAAAAAAATTCGTAGGAAAAGTTTTTGAAAAAATTACAGAGAGGTCCCTCTTAAACCAATTAATTACATAATAATCCTAAAGATTCTTATATTTATTCTCACCTTTTAATATATTTTATTTGTGAAAAATCTCGAATGCCTCCACTGGTCTTGATAAGTGAGAGATTTCTGCGCATCTTGTCTTCTTTCTTCGCCTTTCTCTGTTACTTGTCTTGCTTTCCTCTGAGAATCTCTGAGCCCGGTAATCAGTTCGGAGCTTGTTTTGCTGTAGATCTGGTGAGGATAGGATTACAAAATACAGAAGCTTCGAGTGTTCATCGCAACCAAGTTTGGAGAAGAGGAGGTAGAGACAGGCGAAGGTAATGGCTAATTCCACCCCAAGTTCAGAGCTCAAGTCCAACGCTATTAGGGAGCAGATGAAGCAACATCTCTCTACCGATGTCGGCAAATAGCTTAGCAGCAGCAAGATTGGCCTCGTCTATTAGATTCAAATCGCCCCAAAGTTCCTCCTCTACTTATTTTTCTTTTTTCTTCGTTTTCCCCTGCCATCTCCATCTGTTCAGTCTTTTTTTTAGTTTTATCTTTCCTGCATTATTGCAGAAACTTGGAGTCGATGAGGTCATCTACATTGTTGATCTCAAGAAAGGGGAGGTCAAAATAGGTTTGTTTTTTCAATTTCTTCTTTTCCCCTTCTATTTTACAATTCGTTATTTTTTCTCCGTATAATACTTCTTTAGGCATTATCTTATAGCTGCATTGGTCATGGACATCAGTTATAGCAAAAATTGGGTTTCTTATGTATTTATTTTACGAGGAATTGCTGAATGATTGCTCCTTTTTATTGTATCTATTTGATACCTAATAAATTTTCTAGAAGCCTATGCCTCTTTCACCGATTGAAGAAGGAAATCATCAGGTGATAACTAGGATGAGAACGGCTAAATCAAGTTAACATTCTTATTAGGAAAAGAATCAAAATGTGTGTTTTAGTGTGCTTGGCATCGTGTTCTAGGAGTTACTTGTGAGGTTCAAAACTAATTTTATATCACAATGGCAAATTTGTAACTAGTCTATCAAATGGATCCTGGAAATTAAGTATTTGTGCTGATCCTAAACAAGTGTGGATCTGTAATGTTTTTCCGCTAGTGGACTGTTAAGCAGTGCCTTAACTAGTAAAAAATTACAATATACTTGCGGATTTTTCCTGCAGAAAAAATCCGCAGGTAATTTTCTGCAGATTTTAAATCCGCAAGAAAAATTAATTTTTTAAAAAAATTTGAAAAAAAATTACTTGCAGATTTAAAATCTGCAGGTATATTTTCTGTGGATATTAAATCCGTAGGAAAAATTAATTTTTTTAAAAATTTGAAAAAAAATTTACATGCGGATTTAAAATCCGTAGGTAATTTTCCTACAGATTTAAAATCCGCGGGAAAAATTATTTTTTTAAAAAATTTGAAAAAAAATCCGTAGGTAAAAATTATTTTTTAAGAAAATTTAAAAAAATTTACTTGCGAATTTTAAATCCACAGAAAAAATTAATTTTTTAAAAAAATTTACAAAAAAAATTACCAACATTACCTGTGGATTTTAAATTCGTATGAATTTTTTATTTTTAAAAAAAATTAATAAAGACTGCTTGCGGATTCTGCTACGATTAAAAAAAGCTACCTGGAAGCAGACCTCGCACGATCTAGCGTCATCGGCGCCTGCATCACCGCCTTCATCCTCCTCTTCGTCCTCGCCTTCATTGCCGCCTTCGTCCTCCCCTTGATGACAGCAATTTCTCGGATAGGATTCTCCAGATCAAAATTATGGGTGATTCCGTCGAGGCTAGGCTTGATGCCGAAGGATGCACCAGTATTGCCGATTGGGCTTGCCATCGTAATGGTATTTCTCAGACTTGTTTACCCTATGTTTATTGTTGGTTCTGAAGTTTCTGAAGTCTATGGGAAATTCCTGTAGGAAACCCATCATTTTTCATGTGTCTTCTTCTAACATTTCTGGTCAGTATCTGCTATTAATTTCAAGTTTCTATGTGAACGCCTGTTATTTATACATATCTTCTAGTAATGGGTTTTGGTGTTTTTAGATTACTCATCTTGCTTATTCTGTAATCCTTGGTTTTCTGTCTTCGCATGAGCCATGAAGTAGTCCTTCTAAATTTTCTTACTTTTCTCTGTCAATGGAAAACGAGAGCTACTGCTGTTTCTCTGGCAATCCAGAACTTTTGCTTCATATATTGTTCTCACTTCTGATACTGCAACTTTACAGTTACATGTATCCTTTTGATGATTTGATGATCAAACCAGAATTTAAAGCTAAAGGCACTCCTAAGATCTCTTTTTTTCTCTTGACTGATATTGGAGGTCTCCATTTCTAGCAAGATATTGGATTTAATCTCCCAGAGGAAGCTTTGAAGCACGATTATTATTCAACGAAACCTAAGCAATTCTTAGCCGTATATTGGGATTTTGAACTGTCCATGTGAGCTCTAACTAGCTAGTGAATAGGCTTGGATTTAGAACAATCCTTTCTGTTAATATGTAACAATTTTATACGTTTCTGTGTTATCTTCTCTTCATGAAATATAACTAATACATGCTTCTTGTTTGCAGTTATAGATCTTACAGTATTGCCTGATGAACAAATTCTTAACGGCAATCAACCAGATATGGATGACTGTGCACCCTATGAAAATCAAGATGAGGAGGCAGTTGCAATGGATGAAGAATGCTTTTCAGGTATTGTAATGAATAAATAACATTAGGCCCAGTTTCTTGATTATACACCCCTTTCTGAATGGTTTACCTTTTATATCTTCCTTATATCTTCTACAACAAAAACTACAATAAAATCACTCTTTAAGCATTGCTGATGAAAGCAACTTCTAGGAACCTGTTTCACCAATCTTGACACTTGTTACTGGTTTCACCAAACCGAAGTGAAATTTAGATAGTTTGTCCCTTTGTTCCTTTGTTCCACAGAAAGAGAAGGGAAAGGAGGCTTTAGAGCTTCTTTCTGTCTTTGCATGTGGATGATTCAGCTTGTACATAGGGATAATCCGGTTGAGCAGACCACAAGCCCCAAAGTATAATCAAGTTGAGGCACTACTACTTAAAAAACAGAGGAATGTTAGTTCTTAGCGCCAGAGGCAGCTACAACATAATATTATTTCTTTTTCTTCTTTTTTCGATTTAATTTATAATTCCTTCCCAAGTTGCCACTAGTTTCTGTACTTGATTTTTAAGATCATGTTTGCACCTATATTTCAAGTCCAAGGCACAAAATTTGAGGTTTAAAAGTCATTATTTTGTGGCCTTTCTTTTCAAGGTTTTTTTCCCTTTTGAAAGTTACAAGGTGAAAAGTTCACATAATGGATTGTGTTCTCCATCGAAATATTCAAGATCAGTCATCTCTATTGTCTATTCCACCTCCATTATTTTTCTCAGAATCCATTTTTTACCCTCAAATCCAAAACTAAAATGTGAAATCTTTTTTGCAATTAATGAATGCCAACATGCCTTTGGTGGGCAATTCAAACTATGCCCTACTGGGCAAACTATTAAATCTAAATAATTGATTTTTGGATTTAATAGTAGATATTGGATTCAGGAGATAGCTTCATATGTTAGATTAAAATTGCAGCCTCCTTTTTACAAGAAAAACAAAATCATCAACTTTACACAAATATTTGTTCACTAGGTACGGGTAGCCATTGGAATACTTGTACCATATACCATTGGGCAAGTTATGCACTCAACAGATAATATTTCTGCTCAGCAACATGTTTCATAATATTTGTTCACTAGGTTCAGCAAAGTAAATGAAACTAGGAGTTATTGCTTTGATATGTTCTAGGCTGTGGGATGATTAATTCCTGTTTCTGTCTTGGTACATACTTAATTACTTCATGGATGCTAGTTTGGGAATCTTGAAGTTTATGGATTCAATTTCATACGGCACCCCGTAGATATAAAGTTTATTTTTTTTTTTGTTTTGGGGTGTCTCAGAGCCTCTTGACATTGGGAACTGGTTCTCAAGTTACGAGTATAGATCTCCTGCTCCATATTCATATGTTAATTTTGAAGATTCTACTTTGAAAACGTACGAATCTGAAAATGATGAAGAGAGAGAGAAACAAGAAGCAAATTGCCAAAAAATCAGGTCGGGAGATGAGGTGGTTGCTCGACAGAAGCTGTTAAGAGCAGGTACTTATTTCAGAGATGACAAGTGTAAGGTAGTCCAGCCTTTTGGATCTTCACTTTCTGCAATTTCTAAGGATTATAAGGTGATAAGAGCACAAATCCGTGCTTTAAATGCTGCATTACAAAAATCTGAAGAGGAAAAACAAGCTTTAAGAGTCAAATTAGTTGAGACAAATACTCATCTTGATGAGACAAATACTCGTCTTGTTGAAACAACTAAAAATGTAGAAGCTTTAATGAAATGTAAATTTTTGATCTAGTGAATTCTTAATGATATATATATTTTAAAGGATTTGCAGGGTCTTCATATGTATGTTTTAATGAAATTTATAGGATTTGCAGGGTCTTCATATGTACATTTTAGTCCAGTGAATTCTTAATGAAATATATATTTTTTATCATGATATTGATTCATTCAAGTTTATTACATGGTCAAAGAATTATGTTGTCATTTTTTTGGATTTTCTAATGCAAAAATTACCCATATTTCTTTATTAAAAACAATTTTCAAATCACATGTACAATAAACCTGAGGATTTTACCTACGAAAAAAACCTGAGGTTTCAAGTTTATTCAGATGCGGATTTTCCTGCGAAGAATACCGGTGGATTTTCCTGCGCAAAATACTTGCTGATTTTCCTGCGAAAAATACCTGCGGATTTTCCTGTGGATGTTTCCTGCAGATTTAGTTTTGAATTTTACCTACGGAAAAATCCGCAGGAAAAAAAATTTATACGAACCTTATATTTCCTGCTGATTTTTTGCCAAAATCCGCAGGAATATAACTGTTTTTTTTGTAGTGTCATTTGTTCATGGATGAGGATTCTAATACTTAAAATTCCCTTAAGGTGTCAAAATTGTTCTCTACGTATTTGTATTGATCTTGTGCTGTGCATTTAAAAATTTTCTCGAACTAGGTGAGTCATATTTTGGGAGGAACCATGCTGAGTGTTACATTTATTTGTGTATTTCAATGTTTAGGGGCATATGAAGGAGGGAAGCCTGATGCAACATTTTCATTTAAGGATGAGGATTTTGTAAAAGTTGCATTAGGGAAAATGAATCCACGGATGGCTTTTCTAAGGTATGACCCTTCAATGCATCTTAAGTTCTTGGCTTTTCTTTCTGGATGATTACTCTCAGCAGATTGAGTGTTTTAATCAACTTCATTTTCTGAGTTGCATTGGGAAAAAGAAATTCGTGTATTTCTTATGATACCTACCCTTTATCGGTGAGTTGCAATCTTCTTTCTATTGCTATTTGATATGACATGGTAGCAGCTTGGGGGGTCACTTTACAATTATGGATTGAGATTTTCAACTACTGCGCCAAATGATCCTGACACACATGATGACTTCAAGACAACTTTTAATAAGCTTGAGAATTCTGCCATTTCTTTGAAAGATGTTGAGCAGGTAGTGTGCATCAAGATAATCTTGTGTGTGTAAAATAAATCAAGCACTTCTCTTTTGAGGATCTGCTGGAATTTAAGGCCACCCTCTTCATACCCAAGAGGGCACAATTTGATTTCTTTAACGTAGCTGGTTTTGTAATATCATCTAGTTGTTCTTTTACCATTTTTAATTGTACACATTTAGTTGTTCCTTTAGGGTTGTAAATCCATTGCTACTTAGAAAGTGTAAAATTGGTTTTATTGGCGGCATTTATAACTTTATGTTTACTTGTGCGTGATACTACCATAATATCCAGTTTATTGATATTGGTTATTGACAACCTCAACAGTCATTAACAACCCGAGCAGCTGTACTTAACAACTACACCAGTTGTCATTAACAACCATAGCAACCTTAATTAGCAACCCCACCAGCATTTATTTAACAACCCTAGCAGTTGTCATTAACAACTCCAATAGCTATCATTAACAAACCCAATAGCCTTAATTTACCACAATAGCAGCTGTCATTAGCAGCCCTAGCAGCCGTCGTTAACAACCTTAACAGCCGTCATTAACAACCTTAACAGCCGTCATTAACAACCCTACCAGGTATCATTTACAACCCAAATAACTGTTATTAACAACCCCATCAAGCATTATTTACAACTACAGTAGCTAGTATTAACAATCCTAGCAAACATCATTAACAACTCTAGCAGCTGTCGTTGACAACTACAGTAGCAGTCATTAACAACCCCAGCACTTGGTGACAAAACAATTAAAACCATGTTATAAAATACCATGTTATATCCAACTTTCATTTACCATTTTTATATATGTACATATTGCCAAAGCATTCCCCAAAAAATTATACATTTACATTCAATTTACATAATACACAGATGCCCAGAATATACACATGCTCTCAATTCATTAATTTGGGTTGAGATTCTTGTAAGTCTTGGCAGTGCACCCAGTCTCTGATAATGACATGTTCACAGTTCTTTGGATCAGTCTGGATGACAATCTCATGCTTACAGCATGCAGATTTCATGCTAAAGCTCCATATCTAAACGAAGGAACCAAGAAACATTAGTTTTAAAAATGGTCAGCATAAAATGAGTTGAACAAAAATATTTGAAGCTTTGAAAGAGCATGATGCATGCTGTGTGCCATAATATTATGCCTACTTTAAACAGAGTTTTCCTTATAATCTGAGCCATAATATTATGCCTTTGCCCATGCAATTCCAGACTTCGACATTTCAATTTTCAAGACCAAAAATAGAAACCTCTACTTGGATGAATTGACTGCAAATCTATACCATTGAAGTTTAATTATCTTGTCCAATTTCTTAAATCAAAATTATCAGACTTGTCCGTTATGAAAAAGAATTTCGGATAATTAAAACAATCCCAAGTTGTTCCTACAATCATTAACGTGGAAGAAATAATAAAAGCGATGCCTCAACAAAAATCAGGTTCGACTATCTTCATGTTTTAAATGCATGGATAATAAAAAGTAGTGTGTGTATATATATTAATCAATATATTCCATTTTGTTACTTTTTTCTGACATCACGAGCTGTTATTTCACAATTCACAATGCTCATATACCTCCGCATCATCCATATCTATCAAGCATAATAAACGTTTAACGGCCACTATTGTTTTCCATTTAAAAGCCATGATTTAGAAAATAAGCACTGGATGATAGGTTCTTTAAACTTCCGAGTGCCAACAACTCATAACCACGGCCTTAAAGCAGTATCATATATTAAAAAAATAAACGGAAACAAAAAAAATTGAAAACCCTATCAAATCATACTAGAACCGATTTGCCAACAAAATGCAACAAAGAAGCTCCTCAGCCTAAACATTGCTCCCCATACAGATTACAGCAGATATCAAACTGCGTCAAAATTCCATTATAATTGAATTCAGATCAACCATAGGTGAGCAACCTCTTCAGATACCAAATCAAGAACTACTGATTCCGGGGACAACTCAAAATATCCTATGAGAAAACCAAGTTGGCAATTGTAAGCGGCCAATCCGAATAGAAGCGTTCGCATTCAATTCATCCGTGATTAACAACGGAAGCATTATTTAAGCCCATAATTTGTAAAGTAATCGATGTTGTAGGCAATAAAAAAACTGAACGCGTTACTGGAATGGTTTTATATCCTGGGAAATAATGACCACCATAAGTTGCCCGTGGCGAATGGCTGAGGAAATGCTACAGCCGGATGAAGCTGAGGCTGAGGCTGGAGCTGGGGCTGGGGCTGGGGCTGCGGTGGTGGAGGTGGAGGTGGAGTAGTGGGATAGTAGTTGGCAACGCCTTGAAAGGTGCCATAGTAAGGCTGGGTGGGGGGAGCGGTGACCACACCCCTATTCTCGCCTTCCTCGGTAATAACCAAATTGGAGAATTGTGTGAGAACGAACAAATTCGATCACCATCCTCTTCCCCCTTTAGATTAAGCAGAATAGGACTCCCTCCGAGGCTTGTTTCATGGAAAATAATCTCCATCTTGAAGAATAGAAAAGGGAAAGGAATAGACATCGGGGAGGAGAATGAAACCCCGAAACAAAAAAAAAAGAATGTAAAAGAGGAAGAGTAAGACGTAAATCAAAAACTTATCTTATTAACTCCTTATCGAAGAAAGTTGAGATCAGTAAGAAAAGCTGTAATATCCGTATATTCCAGTAATTGGAAATAGAGGATAAGCTGGTAATTTAGTTATGCTTTAAGGCCAATGGATATGGAAATATAGAAAAGGAAAATGCCATGGATAAGGAAGATCATGAGTGACTAAGCCCCCAAGTCTTGAGAATTCTAAGTAAGGATGACCAAAGGGTAAAATGGTCATATGGTATAAATGATAAGGGTAAAACGGTCATTTTAATTAAAAAGATTCAGGGCATAAACTGTCATTAGATAGTAAGGACATTTTGGTAATTTGGTCAAAAGTCAACGGAAAAGTCAAAGTTGACCAAAAAGTCAAAAGTCAACCAAGGGTAAAGTTGGAATTAAGAAAAAGTAGAAAAAGTGATTGCATTGTGGTAACTAAGAAAGAAGTAAGAAAGTAGTGGCATTTTCGTAAATAATTGGAAGTAAGACAAGGTAATGACATTTTCGTAATTAAAGGGTTTTGGAGTTGAGGACGATGAGAACTAATTATTTGAGGTAGCAAGAGTTTTCAAATGCCGGAGACACCAATTGAGAAAAGTTTATTTGGGTCATAAAGTGTTTAATAAAATTATTACCTAGTATCAAGTGCAGGTAGTTTCAAAGTACGGAGAACACAGTGCCCCAAAGCCCCGAAAAAGTATTTTCTTAAAAAATTAATTACGGAAAATCCGGGAAGAATTTTGAGGAACAGAAAAGAGTTGGAGTATCAGGGAAAAATATAGAATTTTTCCATGCCCTTATGTCAAAATGGCCGCCGGAAGCCCATTTTACGGTGTTGCACGCAAATCGAGGAATCCTGACGAGTTACGAGGACAACCGGAGATGCTTTGGGCTAGGACATGATGCCACCTAGGCAAGGAGGCCTAGGGAATGGGGCCACATAAGAGAGAAAGTCTCCGGAAAAATAAAAAGATAGTTACCTGTGTAAAAGGTACTTTACAGTAATGCGTGCCACCGGATCAAGTAACTGGATAGTAATGGCATTAGATAGCCTAACCAAGTCTTGGAGGCCAAGCTAGTGAGTAATGATGACAACTTTTTCACTCATCACAAGAGCTTGACACTTGGCATAATCTCCTCCCTTAAGATCAAAACTTGGTGGCCAAGTAAAAATCCTAGCCATTCATTATTTCAAGAACCTTTTTAATAAGCTAAACTCTCCATTTGACTCTCAAAATTTCTGCCACCTCTCTCCCTCCATTTGGTCAGATTTTTTTCTCCTCCAAGCTCCCAGAAAA
>JANTPZ010118171.1:0-47667 GCA_025593235.1 Vachellia pachyceras
AAAATCTTTTTTTTTAACTTTTAAAACTACCTAAATCAAATTAAAAAATTTTTAGAAAAATTTTTAGATGGAATTATCAACATGGAATTGGAAATCCAAACTTTTCATGTGGAAATGAAAATCCATGAGTTTGATGGAATTGGCTTCCATGTGGAAGCCAATTCCATCATACCAAACATATGGAAATCAATTCCATTTCCATATCCATGCCTCCAAATTCCATCAAACCAAACGGGCCCTAATATATTCTCAAATTTCCATATTTTTCTACATTCATTAGTCTTTAAATTTTTTTTTCATTATTAGTGGCCGGAAGTCTTCTTTAAATTAATATTTTACTAAAATTTGCACAAACAGTAATCCAAACATCTCAACGCTTTCTTATAGGTATGAACAATCTTAAGATCCCTATTGAAGGAAATCAGCGATCTGGTATCTCTAATTTCATCTCTCAAGGGGTGAGATAACCTACAATCAACGAGTAATAAGTGAATAGCATCCAAAGAGTTGGTGAACAAATGTATCATGTGTTGAGTTATTGTGTAAAATTGTTTAAGAAGTTTTCTTTCAGAAACATTATTCTGTAAGCTTTTTTTAGAAACACTGTTAGTCCAGAAGTTTCAAAATAGATCAATGTTACCTTATTTAGTTAAAAATAACCTTGACCATTAAAAATTGGTGTTTAGAACTTTCAAGCAATATTTCTTCTAAAAAAGCTGTTGAGACTATGTTGCTCTTGATGAAAAATTTTTAGGATAAATGTACACCTTAACCCATCTTGTGCGTCTGCATTTATTCTCACACCCGGAAGCATGTTTTGGATAGCTCGCAATTCCACGGTAGTAGAAGGTACATGATAAGCCAAATAGGGTTGTGTCTACTTGAAGGATTCGAATGATCTCTGTTGGTAAAGATGTCTGGATTTAGTGAGTGTACAAATATTTGATAAAAAAGCATGTATAACATAATACTAATGGAGAATGGATTTATAGCGGAATGTGTTATTTCTCACAATATACTGAGCCAAGTTTTAATCCTCCCTTAAAGAGAATGTTTACATTTAGTACGTAACAATGCTTAAACATTAATGCTGGATAGGAATTGATTCTTTTTTATGTAAGGCCAACTCATTCAAAAACAATTAAAATGTTCCATAAATACATGTGTTTATTTAATCAACAAAATTTGGGTATAACGAAAAAGACTAATTCTTTAAAACATACACGTCAATGTTTGAATCTTTGAGAGAGATTATTTGATTTAATAATGTTTCGAATATAATTATCTCGGGATACGTGTGTGTATGCTTGATTAGCCAAAGGGGGGGGAACAGAAAAGCTGAGAAGGCACGAAGAAGGCCAACGATAGCAGAAAATCGTAAACAAGAAGAAGCAAGCACAAGTTCAAACACAAACACCAATCGAAGTTACAATTGTTTATATAATCTCCAGGACTCAATTCCCACGCTAACAGTATAGTCAATATACGAACACTTCCTTAGCAAACCAAAATCTCCCGAAAAGCATTTTGATTTCTTAACTATCATTAAAATCAACAAGTCATTCCACACGGAAACAATCTTGTCGAATGCAATTAACAAATCATCAATGAGTTTGAATACATATTTGACAACAATGTGAATTGAGTCATACAGGTTATTGCAATTAGACGACATGCGTGTCGTCTAAGAGACTGCATCAAAAGATTGCTTCAAGAACAGTAAACTTATATATGGATTCGTTTGGTAGACACATTGCAATAATTATGGCCCCACGGTTCCCATCTAATATACAATAAAATATTATATATTAGAAAAAAACAAAGGTCAACGAAGTCGTTTCTTCTACAGATTTGTCACCTGTCACACTACGTACACACACATGTATATATCCTTAGCCCCCCAAATAAAAACTAATCACATCACATGGCTCAAACATTTTTGAGAAAGTTCAATAATAAAAAGCATTAAACTACCCTACTGGCTTCTGGAAAAACAAAAGCATTAAATAAACTTCACTGTCTGAAAGTTTTGAATTGACATCTCAAGATCTATCTCCAGTTTTTCTTTGTTTTCTTTCCGTTCAGATAATGTCATAGATAATTCAAACTATTAGTGGACCCGTTTAAGAATTCGGTAGAGAAGTGATTTTACCATTTACAAGATAAATGTTAAGTAAATAACTTCGTTTTGTGAAAAAATACTATTGAACACATGTTTGACTTCTCCAAACATAGTTTCAAAATTTTAATAAGCCCAATCTTCCAAGATTATTTTCATCAAAGTCCTAATATTCTAATTGGGTGTCTAGAGGTGAGTGGAGGGAATAATAATAATAATAATAAAAAAAAAAGTTCGAGCTCTTTTGTGCATCAAAACAGATGACCATATAAAATGATCTTCCGAGATTAGGATTTTGATCAGTAAACCTGAATTTTGCTACATTATAAAAAAGATGTATTGATCAACAAGCGTAAAGTGACATCAGCTCTGTTTTTTTTTTGTTTTTTTTATTTTTTTCCCAACAAATCAATTGATGCTGGGGATCCGATGGCCCAACGTAGCCTTACTTGAATCACAAGCAGAAACATTACATTTTTTTTTCAGTTTTTATTATAAGAATTACTTAATTAATTTTACTAGATTATGAAAGCTAAATAAATTGTGTAATTATCCTATTTAAGATTTTATCTCTCTAAAGTACCCATATATAACATAAGATTAAGTATCAATTTATAAATTAGGTAAATTATATATTGAAAAATTGATAAATATTAGAGATGAAATAATAGGATTAGAAAATTGTTCATTTCTTTTTAATTATTGTTTATTTTTTGTGGGTCTTGTGTTTACATGGTGATATAATAATATTCAGCTCTATATCCTTTGTAAGGTGAGTGACATTGTTGTCGGTTGTAGGATGCGTGCGTGTTTTTCCTGGATATGTATGATATTTGTTTGAGCTGTCTCATTTGTTTGTTGCAGATATTTCTTCCTTTCCTTTTCATTTTCTCTTTTAGATTTTTTGGCTTGCCATGTTTGAAGAAATCACTAGACAGCAGTAGAATATATTAAGTCAATGGTCATAACTCATAACATATATATGGAAGCGAGATTAATGAACAATTAGGTTTTTTTATTGGGGGTATTTTTTTATGGGCAAACCTGATTTTAACTTATCTGCTTCTGCTTAAACAAAACCATGCATGGATATATTTGTGTATTTGGTGCACAATCCCATGTAAACAAGATTAAGGGTTTTTTTTTTAGGTAAGGGTATTACCCAAGGTATCCACCGCCGGCAGCAGTGACTAATCCCCTCGCTGATTTGTGCGGGCTCCTCGATGGGAGGGACAGCTGGCCCTGGGAAGCTGCTGCATGCCCAAGGCAGGGTTCGAACCCCTGACCTTGGTTAAGCTTGAATCAGCCCCTACCACTGAACCAAACTCCCAGGGTTAAGATTAAGGGTTCCAACTGAATGGATGGACGAAATATGTTATGAGGCCTACCATCTAACTAATTTATTTATTTTTTGTTTGCAAAAATAATTTAAACAGGGATTTTTTTAAGAAAACCATATTAAAGGTACCTATACTTTTTTTCAATTTTTATTTTGGTACATGTGTGTATTTTTTTCTTAATTAAATCTCTTAATTTGACTTTTTTAACACAATTAACCTTAATAACTTTAGTATGCTAGCACCGATAGTCTTTGTACAAGAGTTAGGGCTTGTTTATCATTACTTCTTAAAACTTAGTTTGGTTTTAAAACCTAGATTTTGTTCAAGTATAACATTTTTTAAAAAGTTATTTTGGTTACAAAACCTTGGTTTGAAACTTAGGTTTTTTTTTTCCTACTTTTTTCTGTCTTTCTCTTTCATTTCTCTTTCATTTTTCCTTCTTTTTCTCTACTCTTTCCTACTTTTTCTTTCTTCTCTGTCATATTTCCTACTTTTTATTCTTTCTCCTTCCTCTTTCCTGCCCACTTTTTTGCTTCGGAATCCGTAAAAGCTAATAACTTCCCAAACATAAATCACTTTTCAAAACCCAGGTTTTGCCTCAGAATCTGTATAAGCTATTTTCCAAAATCTATTCTCTAAAACATAAATTTTTCCTCGAAATCTGTAAAAGTTATTTTTAAAATAGTTTCCAAACAAACCCTTATTAGTGTTAACAAAGAAAAATTAAAGGTTTAATTAAGAGGAAAAATACATAGGTACCAAATTAAAAATTTAAAGAAAATATAAGTGCCTCTAATAATATGGTTTTCCTCTTTTTTTTATATGGCATTTGATAAGGTTAGAATCAAGCAATATCGAGTTTGTTTGGGAACACCATTTCCCCAACAGTACACGCAAGTCGAGATAAAACCATTTCGAAATTTGTAAAAACCATTTTAAAATTCATAAAAACCATCTTGAAATTCGTAAAATCATCTTGAAATCAATAAAATACTTCTAAATCTGTAAACTCATTTCTCCCAACGAAATTCCCAAACATACTCATCAATATCAGATTGAACGGGAGATAAGACTTCTAAACTGTTTTCTAGCCTAAACCCAAAATCTTAGTCAAAGCCCAGGATGAATACTTGTTGGGTGAGAAAGAGGTTGATCAAGTGGCAAAAGAAATATATTAATCACATTGAATATATACTAAAGGTGTGTGGAAAAGTTCCCCATTGATATTTTTTTGTCCGGTTAAGAATGGTCTATATCGATACCAATGTGAGAATATATACTAAAGCGTTAGTGCCATGTTGAATTTCAACTTCTTTTTTTTTTAAGAACCCAAACGTCCAAAAGGATGTTGCGAGACCCTGTTCACCTTTTTATTCGATGTTTAGTGAAGAATCCTTGGTATTTTATTGTTAAAATACCACAACGCTTAAGCGTCAAGGACAAGGAAACTTCTATCTAAATTTAAAATTCACAATTTAATATATAAAAATTTAAAATAATGATTGTTTACATTTGCAGGGATAATTATATTTACCTCGTTCTATTTATAAAGTATAAAAAAAAAATCTGTTTATCATATTCATAAGTAACTTCATTAAATTTTACATGAGCGTAAAATTTCACCCTTTATTTATTGCCACTTTGATAATGTGTATTAAATATAGATAAAGTTAAAAAGTTATATAATTTTAAGGTAGAGTTAATGGAATATAAAGTTTTCTTTAATAAATATACAATATGTTATAAATAACTTATAAATAGGATAAAAGGAATATGAATAAACTGTGTAATAAATTATTGCAACCATATTCATCAATACGCGTTTGTTTCTAAAAAGAAAATGAACTGTGCTTCCTTTAATATACAAATTTGATGCATTTATTTGTTGAATATCTGTTATAGTAGTCTATAAAACGTTTACAGTTAAATAATAGCTTCATCAACAAAGGTTAGCTCAATAAACTAAAAGTTGGTTTAACCCACGTCTTGAGTTCAAATTATCATTTTTAAAGTGCTATTATAAGCATTTTCTAGATAGGGAAGCATATCACAATTTTAATTAGTCCATGATATTCAACTTATCTAAATTTTTTTTTGTATATAAGAAAGAAATCACTTAACGGAATGGCCCTTCGATCTCAGAGTTTTCTGAAAAAAATATATTTTGATCAAACATGATTGACTGTAAATCAAAGGAGATTTCATAATAATTTTTTTAAAAATATATATAACCACAATCCAAACACTTTAAAAGTTAAAAATAAAAGTACGTGTTGGTAAAAATATGACTTCAACCTAAAAAAAGTTTAGATTCATACATTCAAATTCTCCTCTGTGAGAATTTTATTGGTGAATAATGTATAAATTTTTTTATTAGTCCATTGTTGAGTTCTTCAATCGTTATAACTGGACAAGTCATTGAAATCTAGACCTTGAAAAAATTTGGAAGAATTATAGTTATGTTTTAATTAGGAAAATAATCACTTGTGAATGAGCCATTTTGACCTGTAATTAGGCCTGTATGAGTAAGCGTTGTAATATACTTTTCGAACACGATTTACAAGATAAATATGTAAAATGAGTTTTGCCTCAATTAGTCTAAATGTAATGTTTAAACACTTTGACAAACGGATACATTAAGAATTAATAGTAAGTGATAAGTATTTAACAACTATTAGATACATATTCCTTACTATTGGGTGTGATTGTAATTCTCCCATGATTTTCTTGGGGGGGATGAAGGGCTTGTTTGAAAGCTATGTAGAAGTGTAGATTCTGACCAAAACCTAGATTTTGTTTAAATACAAAATTTTTTGTAAAAAGATATTTTCGATATAAAATTTCAGTTTAAAATATATATTTCTAAAATATTATTTTCTTATTAAATCCTACCCTATCTCTTAATAAATTTTTTTTCCTACTTACTCTTTTTTTCTTTTATCTTTTCTACTTACTTTTTTACCTTAAAATTCATAAAGGTTGTTCTCTAAAATTTATATTTTACCTTAAATTCTGCCAAATTATTGCCAAATGGAGGCGTTAAAATCATGTTGGGATGACGAAAAGTCGTTGATATTTGGAATGACATTTAGATGGGAACGCTGAAGGCGCTCGTTAACTTGACAATACGTCACGAGACAACAACAGGATCTGAGGTCCAATTATTTGAGATTTTTTTATAGGCTCCTCTATTATTTGCCTTCGTCTTTACCCGCCTCATCAAAAGCCATTTAAGTGCTTTAATTGCTCTCTCTGTTTTTTTTTTTTAAAAAGGGACTATGTATCTCTCTACAAATTGTTTATCATTATCATGTGTGCGCGCGCATGGTCATTTGCTGGATGTCAGTGATTTCAGACTCATACGCCTCTTGTCTTGGTTTGACCTCTCCCTCCATTTCAGTCTTTTACGTTCGAGGTAAATATGTGGAGAAGATTATTCCGTTTTATGAAAAAAATCCTGTCAAACGTACTTTTAGGTGATAGTTAAATGTTTCTGAACAATCATATGTTTGACATTCTGTTTCTTTTAGTATACGGAATGAATAAATGCGTAAGATTTAATAGTTTTAAATTATATTTAAAATTTTTACAAAGTGCCACGTGTTTTTTTATAGTACTGGAATTCTCTGGTATTGTATTTATCGTATTTTCTTTTTTTTTGCCAGAATTTATCGTATTTTCTTATTTAAACTTTATATTGCATCAATTTCAGAAGAGAGCAGTTAATACTTCATATAGTCAACGAGCAGCAAGTTGAAAAGGCATTTGAAGGATGATTTGAGACCGTGCCTAAAACCGTCCAACTGCTCATATTTAATACACCTTCCAATACTTATAGTATAAACAACTCAATTATGTAAATTTAAAGGTTAGTTAAAGATAATAAATATATATTAAAAATAATTTATTTTTTAAATATGTATAAGATGGGAGTGAGCAAAAATTCAATTGGCAAAAAGATTATTACAAAAAGTTTAGCACTGTGGTAATTACGAACCATGTGATTCATAACCAGACGCAATTTGGCAGCCATCATTGGGATTAGCCGGTTAGGACAGGAAAGTCGTGGTATTCGGTCAAAAAGGGGAAGTGCGTGGCTTAAACGTTTCGGGAAGAAAAATAATTCCTTTTCATTTGTACCAATTCTTTATATAATCAATAACTTGATTTATCCAAAAAGTTAATGCTATTTCATTTTCTACCCCATTTAATTATATCTCTCCATATATTTTTTTCAATTTTTTTTTCAATTTTCAGTCATTCTCTTACAAACTCGCCATTTTCATAGATAATAAAGATGTGATTTAAAAAATTTATATATTTTACATATTTATTATTTTAACTAATTTTTAACAATTAACCCTGAGTTGTTCCTTGTAAAAATTAAAAAGATACACGCAAATGAGGATTCATTTTTGTAGGTCGGCTTCCGTGTAGATACGTATGCTCTCGGTTCTTATCCGTTGAATCGTTTTCAATGCGAATCAATGATCACCGTCTTCTATGCGGCCATGCATGTCAACTGGGGGATCAAGGTAGCAGGTGCAGGTGGAAGTGCGCGCACGCAATTACTACGGCCTTCCAAACGGCGCCACACCCCGAGATGAAAATATCTAAAATGACGAATCAATATTCACAAACCAGAATGAAGCAGCAAAAGCAAAACCCAATTGAAATCGCTCTGGCTCAGAGTCACCGCGCTCTGCAACTTCACGCGCCAACCTCGCCAGCAATTTTGACAGTTAAAACTTAAACCACATAAAGAAAGAATCGAAGAAAATTCATTATTATCATTATTATACTGTCGGGGTCCTTCTTGAATTGACAGGCGCGGGCTCGCGGCAATTTATATAAAGAGCGGGTTGTGGAACTCAGGTACTCACGCTGGCTGTCATTAGTTATATATCCGTGCCGGAGGAACGGCAGGTGACTGCGCCGCTCCTTTCGTCACCGGCACAAGAGCGTACTTCTGTCACCATGCCTGACTTTGATGGTAATCAGCAGAAGCGGCGCGATGATGGAGCCGCTGACGTTGAAATGCCCGACACCGCTCACCAGATTAGCAGAGGTTCGTTCTTCCTGCCTCAATCACTCACTTCAATTTTTCTTTTTTTCTGGGAAAAACTAGTTAGATTCGGAGTATAATATGCGGGTGAATTGTGATTGCAATTGGAGCTCAATGGGATTTAATGTTCATTGCTTTGCTAAGAAATGCTACTGGTTACCGGTGTTTAAGAAGTGCTTTCGTTTAATAGCTTGACCATAGGATCGTTCTCTTGATTGTGCTATTGAATGGAAAAGCATTTTTTGTAAGGTAATCCCAGTTGCACGTTTACTGTACCCTTATTTTCATTGGGTTTCTACTTGTTTGTTGTTTATTTATTTCTTATTTTATGGTTTTTAGATTCATGGTTTCAAGTGGGGTTTGTTCTCACCACCGGAATCAACAGCGCATATATACTTGGATACTCCGGGACCATCATGGTTCCCCTCGGTTGGATATATGGGGTGCTTGGTTTGATTGCTGCTACTGCAATATCATTGTATGCAAATTCCCTTATTGCCAAGCTCCATGAGTTTGGAGGGAAGAGGCATATAAGATACAGGGATCTTGCTGGATATATATACGGTAAGTTGAAACGTGGTAATAGAAGCGAAAAACATAGTTGAAACGTGGTAATAGAAGTGAAAAACAATCAGACTCCTCCTCGTGTTGATTTGCTTTCTTGTAGCAGGTAGCAAGGCTTACTCTCTTACATGGGCGCTGCAGTATGTCAATCTTTTCATGATAAATACGGGCTATATCATTTTGGCTGGTTCAGCACTAAAGGTGATGCAATTTTAGCAAGCCCATCTTTCCTTGCCATTTTCACTAATTATTTTTCGACACTTTAATGACTTATTTGGGAGAGATGTCTTAATCTTTCAGTAAAACTTCATAGTTTCCTTCAAGTATTGGATAACTATTCTCATTTTCATGTTTTCTTATAACAAAAAAAAACCAACTACAGTTTATCAGCCTTTCTTTTTATTAAAAAAATGAGAGTTCATCAGCCTTTCTTCTCATTTTCTTATTTATCCCAAGCAAATTTGTAAGCCCTTTTAATTTCAATTTATGGGACTTCAATATTCTCAAGTATTTGAACAAGTTGTAAAATCTTCTGTGCATTATCCAACATCTATGGAGTCATTCTGATGTTTGATGAGCTAGAGATTATGCTCCACATAACTATTCTTTTTCGTTTTTGGTTTTGCTTTCCTCCCTTTTAATAAGCATTTCCGATTTTCTGTTGAGCACTCGTGCTGAAACAATTTTTCCCAATCTTTTCTGTGCATTTTTGTGCAGGCCGTTTATGTTCTGTTTAGAGATGATCATCAAATGAAGCTTCCACATTTTATTGCCATAGCTGGATTCGTGTGTGCAATGTTTGCTGTATGCATTCCCCATCTTTCAGCTCTTAGAGTTTGGCTGGGATTTTCAACAATCTTCAGCCTAATATATATTGCAACAGCTTTTGCGTTGTCGCTTAAAGATGGTAACCACTCGTATCTCTGCCATAGTAACTTTCCATGCGAAAGTTTGTTACTCTATGCTTTTGTTGAGTAAATAAAATGTACTTTCCTTATTGGTTCAGGCTTCTTCGGTGACAATAACTAAAATTATCAATGCAGTATCTGAAATTGACGCTCATGTTCCAAAATTTTGCCTTTTTTTTTGGGTTTGGATCCGAGTCTATCAATATCCATGACCAGTGCATTAGTAAATGAGTTTAAATACCTATACCTTGGTGTTGCATTAGTTCATGAGTTTATTTTGATAGCTTTCAGTTTATAAACTTGCCATATGCGTGAGTGTGAAGTCAATTTTGAACTAATCGCCTGTGCACCATCAGGTTTGAAATCACCTGCTCGAGATTATAGCATCCCCGGTTCAACTACAAGTAAAATATTTACAACAATTGGAGCGTCTGCTAATCTTGTGTTTGCTTATAATACAGGAATGCTTCCCGAGATACAGGTAAAATAGGAGCTTATAATCCATTTTCAAAGCCTAATGCAGACACACAAACACACACACCTCTCAGTTGTTTGTATGGTCTGAAAATTGACACTTCAATGGTTGTGACACAAACAGGCAACTATCAGGCAACCGGTAGTCAAGAACATGATGAAAGCCCTATATTTCCAATTCACCATTGGAGTTGTACCTCTTTATTTGGTTACATTTACAGGGTATTGGGCTTATGGATCTTCGACATCATCCTATTTGTTGAGCAACATGCATGGTCCAGTTTGGCTAAAAGTCACGGCCAACATTGCTGCCTTTTTGCAGTCAGTCATCGCATTGCATGTATGTACTTACATCTAAACTAGAATGCTGATTGTTGACTCAATTTCCTTTAACAATTTCATTATACTCACAGTCACTGTCCTGCTACTATCAGATATTTGCAAGTCCAATGTATGAGTATTTGGATACTAGACTTGGTATCAGAGGAAGCGCGCTGGCTCCGAAGAACTTGTCGTTCAGAGTTTTGGTAAGGGGTGGCTACCTGGCCTTCAATACATTTGTGTCTGCTCTGCTGCCTTTCCTCGGTGATTTCATGAGCCTCACAGGAGCTATAAGCACGTTTCCTTTGACATTTATACTGGCGAATCATATGTATTTAGTGGCAAAGAAGAACAAACTAACGTCCTTGCAAAAGCTTTGGCACTGGCTCAATGTTTGTTTCTTTGGCATCATGTCTGTTGTTGCAGCAATCGCAGCACTACGGCTCATTGCTGTTGATTCTAAAACGTACAGCCTCTTTGCTGATTTATGATGATTAAATCCAATCCATCTATTCTTTAAGCAAATGCAAATGTAGCGAGCGCTTTGTGCTTTAACCTTTATTAAAGAATAATTAGTGCTGCCCTTCAAAAGATTGTATGGTTGTATTGTGTTGCTCTAGGATCTAAGAGGTGACTAAACATAGCTTCAAAGTCGCCACAAAAAAGTAAAATAAATTCTTTTTTTAATTAAAGAGACGTCCTTAAAGTTATGGGCGGGATTGAAAATTACACTATAAGGCTGGCGGCAAGTAAATGGAAATTCATTGCATGTTCAACGCGTATAATTACAGGCCATCAGCGGGTTTTACCCTAGCATCAACGGTGACGGACATCTTCATAGCTAACACTTGAAAAATGAGTACAACACCCAGATGGAGTCACAATGTTCTTATTGCATGCGTGTTTATGTAGCCATGGCCTGAGAGAAATGGTTTTATGCTCATAAATAACATAGACGGATCAAAATCCAATAAGGAATACTTTAATGGATACTTCTACAGGAAAAATTGTCAGATTTTACTACCAAAGAAATAATTGCTAAAACGATCTGAAGAAGATTCATAAACCTGAAATCATTCAAAAAACGAAATAGTTTAGAATGTAATATACTTTTATTTCCCTAGTAACCTCCTGCACAAGAATAGGGCGGCAAGGAAGCAGAGGGGCTTTAGATGGATGCCTAACTTTGCTCACTACTCTAGCTATTGGATACTGCCTTCATCCACCGACCTGCCAAGTACAGAAATTTGATTAATTCTGTTTCAAATTCCAAAAGTTGAAAAGGAACCTGAAATATTCTTGTAATTACTTGATAAAAGTGTTCACTCATCAGAGCAGGTCTTTGACATCTTACCATCATCCTATGTATCATCCAGAAACCAACTTTACTGTTATGAAGATTGAGTTGAGAAGTACCAGAGGAACTCTCATGTACTGAGTTGCATAAATGAGGCCTATAAGCTTCCCTTTAAATGACTTTGACTTGCCATCTGAAAAATCTGAGAAGCTCCATCCTCTAGGAGCAAGGAAGCGATCCTCGTTTAGTATAGATAGCGCATTTGCAAGAAGCAGAAGCCCCTCAAGTAATGTCCACAAACCCATTTCCCTACGTTATCATGAAATATAACCTGACTTACAATTCAAGATACCGGTAATTCAGCTGATAACAGAAGTCAGAAGTAGAAGAAGAAAACAAAAGACAAAGACACATCATATGAAGTTATCTTCAAGAAAGCCAATTATACTTCTAATCAACCTTAATTCTCCTTCAATTGTCTCAATCTCAAATAGTATCTCAAGGGTTTTAATTCTTGATGCCTTAAGAATTGGGAGGCTTTGCTTGAATTCATAAAATTAAACCCCATTTCCTAAATCTGAGTAATGCTTCTAGTTCAAATGTTGCTAATGTATCAAATCACCGTTCTAACACCAGTCTGCAACAGCAATTTAAATAATATTACAGAATCTTATGCTATAATTGGAGATTCTAATACCATTACTTCATTCCATTGATGCTGATTGTGGACAGCATTAGAACTAGAAACAAGACATTGTGATGGCAAATGCCTAACAGAACCAAACCCTAGCTTTTCAGGCACCAATGGCTCATTATGTTCACTTGTCACTACTAATGTAGCATGTCAGGCAAAAGTAAAACCAAGAAGGCTAGTCAATCAATTGTTTAAGCTAAAGGTTGGTAAAATCATATATTTTATCACCCTCAGTTGGAGAACCATACAATAGAGCAGAAAGCAACATTTTAAGCAATTTCGCATTTAAAAATTAGAACACACCAATGCACCTACACAAAGCTGGTAAATTAACCAACTAATTAAGTTTGACGTACTAAAAGTAACTACAATCAAACATCCCCCTTCTGCACTTATTGGACTTCAATAATTTAAGTTGCTTGAGAGAACGCAATGAGGCAAATCGAAGATTCAGGTGCTTAAATTTTGGGTATTGATGCAGCCAAATCTTACCGCAACCGAATACCATTAAAAAGGGTTTCCAATAGAATAACGAAGGAATTAGTGCCAAACTGTGAAATACAGCAATGTTCCCAAAGAAAATTATAGTATATACAAGTGGGATTCCCAGATCTAACAACAAAAATCAACACCCAACGACGCAGATGGAGGAAAGAAGTCTACTTTAGACCAGGAACAAATGGAAAAGCAAAAAAGGGGAAAATTACAAAGATAAACCTAAACTGAAGGAACCCAAAATAAAAACCTTAATGAAAAGATAGATCAGACAGGAGATTGAGAGGGACGGGAGAGATAAGCTGATACGCTTCACGTCTGTGGGATCAATCTACGTGGAGGGCAGAGGAAATGAGAAAGAAACCAGAGGAACAACAGTGGAGCGAAGAGAACAGCCTGATTCGTTCACTCAACGTTTCCTATTTTCGGCTGCCTTGTGTCCAGGTTCGAAATTCCAACGTATAAAACTGAGATTTATCCTAAGAAAATAAGGATATTGGTGGAGAATTTTAGAGCATTAGAGAAAGTTCTGGAACTCTGCAGAAGAATCTAGAACTCTCTGAAAAGTTCTAGAATACGATGAAATGTTCTGGAATAATCTAGAATGTTCCGGAATGTTCCAGAATATCGTGGAAGGCTCTAGAATACTGTAAAAGACTCTGTAACGTTCTAGAAGCTCATGGAGGATTATTCAAGAGTTGTCTAGAATAGTGTAGAAACTTATAGAACATGTAAGATATTTCTAGTCTTGTATAGAATTTTCTAGATACGCAATGTAAGCCGTAGGATTGAATCAATTTCCACCGTTCATTAAAGAGGTGGAAAGGCTATAAATAAGTGGCCTTGGTCATTTGGCAAGGCAACGAAGAAACCAAGCAACCAAGAAACCAAGTTTCCAAACACGTGTAAAGCATTCTCCTTGTGAATAACATTATCTTTTCAAGTATTCAATACTTGAGTTCTCTTCTTTCCTATTCAAAGCATACTTGCTTACCTCTTGAGAAGTATTAGGCTGACTTAATCACTAAAATAGGAGTGTCTAAATGCCGTACGGACAGAAAAAGAGTAAATCCGTGACACTTCACGCGGACAACAACTATGAATGTGTTTTCATATCAGTTTCTTCTGCTTTGTTGTGGGGGTTAGGGGGAAGCCGTTTTTGCTTTGTTTTTATCGCGCCGTTTCATGCCTTCACACAAACACGATCGGGGCAGTCCCATGAACGTCGAGGGATGAGTAGAGTGTGTAGCTAATGGGGGGCTTGGAAGCAAGCCGGTGCCAGATCCAGGTCTGAGGTTAATTTTTCTAATTTGCAAATGTATCTTGCTATATATATTAAAAATAAACTTAGCTATGTATACAACTCATCAATGACATAAAGTGGCAAGTTACAACTTGAGAATTACAAACAAAATAACAAGGAACAAACTACAATATATTTGCACTCAACCTAGCATAAAACTTGGGGATAATGCAAAATAATCACGTCTTCTATAGGATTATGCTTCTCCTTAATGAGAAAATCAGCACATCTCAATAATCAAGTTCCTCATCTCAATAATCTCATATTGTAAAGGGTAGTTGAATCTTCCATCTAGTAAAGTCAAGTTGTATGTATCCAACGAATTAATGTAAGCAATAATTCTATTTACACTCTATTGCCTGCATATTCAAAGTCCTGTCAGTAAGGTTATTAAGAAAGGGAAGAAAACCCAATTTTCTCTTAAAACCAACAATGCATTGCCCTTCTGAGTTTCAGACTATTCCCCACATGAAGTATGTTTTGGTTAACTGAACCATCACTCTTGGCCGATTTGATTACATGCAAAAAGCCTAATTAAAGTCAATCCAGATTATTTTGTAAAAAATGAAGTTATCAATGGGAGGTTGGATACAGTGGAATGTATTAACTTTTTGTAATGTGGTGAATTAATGTTTAAACCCCTATTGGTAAAGGAGCTCACATTTAGTACTTAGGAGTACAATGAATATTATTGTTTTAATAGGGATGATGGTACGTTGAAAAAAAAAAAAGAGTTGATCTCAATTGCATCACCAAGTTGGACTAATGGACCCTAAGGTCAGAACACGATTAAAAGAGAAGTGGACCCATAAAAAACAGATTATTAGGTGGAAGCCCAAAGTCGACCAGAGTCCAGTTATGAAA
Organism: Vachellia pachyceras; assembly: GCA_025593235.1. Taxonomy (NCBI): domain Eukaryota; kingdom Viridiplantae; phylum Streptophyta; class Magnoliopsida; order Fabales; family Fabaceae; genus Vachellia; species Vachellia pachyceras. The sequence continues at coordinate 15,445 of JANTPZ010118171.1, forward strand.
AGACCCTATATTTCAAACTCCCCCGTTTGATAAAAACCCTGGGTACCTTTTGGCAAAAAAAAAAAAAAACCCTGGGTACCTTGCTCTCCGCCGATCTCCGCTTCTGCATCAACTGGGGAGTGTAGCCAGCCAAACCGAAGATGGTGAAGGGAAGACAAGGAGAGCGAGTAAGGTCTGTAATCTAATTGCTAATATTTTACCTTCTTTGTTTTTTTTTATCATAGATGCAGTACCTCAGTTATATGGTTTGCCAACAAAGATTCATTTTTGAGTGATTTTGATCTTTTGAGCTGCGGCTGTGAGCTCTTTGCTTTGCTTTACCTTTACGTTGATTATAGCAGCAGACTGTTTGCAGTTCTCGGGTTCTGTTTTTCCGATACGTGGAGACATCATTAAATAGATATTACTTTGAACATTATGTACTTATTTTGCATTGGTTTGGAAAATTAGCCCTTACGAGCTCCTGCATCAGGCATAGATTATAGCAGAGGTTGATTTTGTACCCCCTTTTTTGCCTTATTTGCTAGTTAATAATCCCAAAAATTAGGAACATCAATGGAACGATTTGATGATATTTACAGAAATGTGATCCGTTGGATTATTCTCATAGGAAATGCGTCATTTGGTTTACAATTTGGTATCTAGATGGTTTAAAATAAAGTGAAATTAAAAATACTTATATTTATTTAAACTTGAGTATCATATTAACAGTAATTGAAAAGAATATGCTTGCGTAGTATATTGCAAGTTCGCAGCTTATAAGGTTGCATGATTGCGTCTGATTATTTCTAGTTATATATGGGAGCTCGACTACTACAAAGATTTATACAATTTCGATATGCGTATTGTATTATGTGTTTGGTCTAAACTTTCTTATTTGTTTTCATTTTTTCTGGTATCTATTATGTGTCTTTATAAAATATGCTAATTGTTTGATTTCTTTTGTTTTATATCAGACTCTATGTTCGGGGTTCAATCCTTGGATACAAGAGGTATTTTACTCTTCTCAAATTAAATTGTCATTTTTTCCTCAACATTGGATAATGTGTTCTATTACACTTAAGATTTCCTGAAGAGTATCCAGTGAAAGATTTGGGTCTATATTTGGATTTTGGTTTTTAAGCTGATAATTTGGTAGTGTTGTTCAGGTCCAAGTCAAACCAATACCCAAATACATCCCTTATCCAGATTGAGGGAGTGAACACCAAGGAAGAGGTTTCATGGTATAGTGGCAAGCGTATGGCATACATTTACAAGGCCAAAGTGAAGAAGAATGGAAGCCACTATCGCTGCATTTGGGGTAAGGTTACCCGGCCTCATGGTAACAGTGGTGTTGTACGTGCCAAATTCAAGTCAAATTTGCCACCCAGATCAATGGTAATTGTTAGGAGATAGAAACGATGAATAATATTAAATAGCTTTTCTTTGGCCAAGGCTTTCTGAGTCATTTGAGAATTGATTTATCTGCAGGGAGCAAGGGTAAGAGTCTTCATGTATCCAAGCAATATTTGAGGTAATCATTCCCTTTTATTGATACTCGTGTTTTTCTTGGACATGTTCATGTCTTTTCGTTCTTTTTTACACTCATGGAAATGATTGGTAGTATAGGCTAATACTTTCATTTATGTCGAGAGATGCTGACTATATTAACTGCTTCTGAGTGCTGAATGTGAAGTCAAACCACAGCAATCTTCTTTTTGTGAAGGTTGCTATGGTTTGACTTCATATTCATTGCCATCACTTTCATACTTACGGATAAATTGTTTCCATAGGCTTTGCCGTGTGTCTGTTCCTGTGTTCTGAAAGTTTCTCTGTGGGAAGTTATAATAATTGTTACTGCCCAATAATAAGCTATTTGCAGTACATAACCATGAATTGCCTCTAAGCCTGGACAATGAGAGGGTTATTTAGTTCTTCTATAGATCTTAATTTTGAGCTATCTGTCTGTTTTACACTAATACTCCTCTTAACTAGAAACACTTGGTGATTGATGGCCGCTTATTATAAATTTGCAGTACATAACCATGAATTGCCTCTAAGCCTGGACAATGAGAGGGTTATGTAGTTCTATAGATCTTAATTTTGAGCTATCTGTCTGTTTTACACTAATACTCCTCTTAACTAGAAACACTTGGTGATTGATGGCAGCTTATTATAAATTTTATAATATATTTATTGATATATATATATTCATCGTGGCACTTGGTATTTCCACCAAATACCATGATCAATGTCCATTTACTTGTCTTGTGTGCACCTTTATACTAATAATACTGTTCGGTTTACTGTTGGTTTGCTCTTAGACCACATGGTTGCGTGCTATTTTGTCTTAATGACGTCAATAATAATTTATTTTCAGCCTTGTTCTTATTTTGCCTTTTGATTTTCGTCCTTGCAGATTCTCAGGACACTTCGAGTAGTCTAAAGAGGGTTTATCCATAACTAGGAGGTGGCTGTTTTCTTTTTAGTTTAATTTTATGCCCTTTTGTACTGTTGAGCACAATAGGTTGCTTGTTTATTATGTGGAAGGATTTGCATTATTTTTCATAATTGCCCATGAGATTCCATCAACGTTGTGACAACCCTCGGTTTATGAGAAGACTCGGGTATATATATTATTGTATTCTTTGTTATCTGATTTTTGATAAAATATGGCAAGAGTATAATTTTTTAGCTTAACATTGCATTATTGAGTCTTTTAAATTAAATTCTTAGAGATCATATTTTTGTTTGATGGCAAAGATGATATATGTTGCGTAATTTCTTTAATCTTGATTAAATTATTCAATGTTCGTGGGAAAATTTAAATATTATATCAGCATCATGTTTTGATTAGATGATCTACATCTATAAAACTATATACTTGACAACTTGGCATGATAATGAGGGTTTCCAGGCCCTGTACAGTACGAATTGTTGGGAGATTTAAAGCACTGTATGGAGCCGCGTTATCATTTGACGTTGAAGATACAAAGAATCGTATCTCAAATGCTGGATCCGTGTCTTGGGTTTTTCTACCTTAAAAAGTGTCTGACCTTAATCGGCCATCTTGTTTGAGATCAAGATATGTTGTTCTCATTATTATTCAGAGGTCATGAGAACATTCTCTTGAATTGAATCAGTTGGTTACTCGAATATCTGTAATAGAATTTAAAAAGATGTTGGATGTTAGTTGATTGATCAAAACTGATTCATCAACTTAGTGGTTGCTTCTTCGGCCTTTACAATATCATCAAACATCTTTGTAATATTATCTAATCCAATATTAGAATCTGAGTCCTATAGTTTTCCCAAAACTTGTATTAGTATGAGAGCCACCTTCTACACGCCAATAAATAACCTGACTCTAACCAATAAGTATTTGTAGGACTTCGTTTATTGGTCAATTTTGTTAAAAACATAATTAAGTCGGTTGTGGTGTCCTTATTTTTTGGCACAGAATAACCAAATAACATCAAATGTATGCTTCATTGATTTCCCCCCTAAATCAAAATAGTGATTTTTGGATTCCCAATGGAGAAATGGTAGTTTGAAGCCAAGAAATATTCTGCCACATGCTTTTGTTTGCCCAGAGTTGCACAAAAAGCGATCTAAGATCCCCCAGCAAAAGAAAACTGGGTCAACGGTCAACGCTTTCAAATAACAAATGTGTTCGTGAAGTTACTTCTTTTGGATTAAAGGAAGGAAGATGTTACTATTATTAATGAAGAATAATTGTTAAGAGTCACAACTGTGCATGATGATGATTTGTGCTTCACAAGAAACAAAAAGACCGTTAAAAGTCGTTGGCAAAAAAAAAAGGTTAGAAGTCAAACACATCAACCTATTCAGTTAAATTAAAAAAATAACCAAAATGACAACTCATTCAACCGCCTTATTACATTTACATATAAACCCATCACATTGGTTGGCTAATTAACTATAATACTATCAGCCACTTTCATAAAAAAAGGTTTTTTCTGCACACTTTATTCCTACACAAGATAAGTGGAAAGAATCCAACAAAATGTAATCAAAATAAAGTGAAACTAGCTAGTTTTTTATGTAATTTCTTGTCCCTTTTATTTCATCTAAAATATCAGTTCATTTATTTTTAAAATAAAATGTTACTTAGATAGACTTAATACTATTAATCTTTGGCATAAAAAAGAAATCAGCTCTATTAATCACCGAGTGTTTAAATCCAACGGCAACGGCTTTACCTTAATTTCCCTCATAACCTAACAAATAGCCTGCATATGATTACCTCTAATATAAGTTTGAATACTCTCTAAGAGATGTAATTGGATTTAATGTGTGACAACATGTTGAATAAGACTGTTTTCAATATGAGTTTGAATCTCAATTAATATACTTATGTTTAGCTTCTGACAATACTTCAAATAGGATCACTCCATCCAGTCAACAATAAAATGCAATTTAACTAATGTATCATAAATAAGAAATGATAGTCAACTCATTAAATATATCTTAAACAATGAGTCTTTGAAGGTGAAGAAAAACAATAAATCACATTTAAAAATTAATTAAAGGGATATGTTTGAACATGAGTATTAATTATTTTGTAAGTAGTTTATATTGTGAATCAAATCATTCCTCCAAATGGTTTATACGGTGAATCAGGGGCATCTCTCGTAATATGCGAACCACTGGGATATTCGAATATTCTATTCCGAATACGCGGCGGCAACCATGCCCCTTCCCTCTAAGTTGGGTCTTTCGTTTGATTTGTATGCATGTGCCTCCCAAGTTTAATAATAAGAATACAAAATCAGACGGTTGATTCGAAAAAGTATTCTTAATCACTAGAAGTAAATTACCGATCCGTCTCTGCCAGAAATAAAGAACTCTCCTTCACATGAAGCACAGTGATAAGTAATAACAGTTCATTTTGGTTCAAACAGTCATGTGGGCTTATTTGAGGAGGCCGTTTACCTCCCCAAAATCAATTTCTGCGCTTACCGAGACAAAATTCTTCTCACATATTTACTTCGGAACCTGTGATCGTTTTCTCAACCATCTTCCCAAATAAATCCATAAAGGTCATGACAGTGAAACTTATATTTCATCCAAAGAAAATAGAAATAAAGATCAAGGTTTTCAAGCCACATCACTTTCACTCCTTGAATCTGTACTCAATCATAGCCCCTATTCACTTCTCCCCATTTTCCATCTTCCCGTCTTCTTCCTTCTCGCCTCTCTCACTCACTTGGTCAGTTTGTTGTCTGAGTCTGAACTGGTAAACTCTCAGAGCTTCGTCAATGGCTGAGGTTGCGGTGATCGCCCCACCACCTCTTTCTTTCTTCCCTCTTTCTTCCCATCTCCTCACTAAACGAACACACACACTCATGATCCCTGCTTGCTTCACCCCAAGGATTGACCCATTCTCGGGGACTTTGACGAAGCATACACTGAGGTTGCCCCCACTACCCCACACCGGTTGGGCACCCAAACGACACCCTTCCTTGCGTTTCACCCCTTCGTCTTCCTCCCCACTTGCCCTCAAGGTCTCTGAAGGAGAAGCCCTTTCTCTCCCCGTCACTTGGCTCATTCCCATGGTACGTACGACTCTTCTATTCCTTTTTCTTTAAGAAAACTTTGGTTTATAAATATTAGTATCCGTTTGAACAATCATTGGTAAAATATATTTTATAGAATACATTTTGATAGAATGCCTTTACGTTTTAATAAACGTTAGATTTAGAGTGCATTTATTTTACAAAAAATAAGTTTATTCAAAATCATTTTGAAAGAAGGAATCACCAATAAAATCTATAGGTTAACGAACTTTTTGATTCAAAATGTATTCTATAAATCCAAACGTGATCCTCAAACAGGCACTTAGTCAATTTCGGTTAAATCAAATTCGTTGGTTGTTTTATTCTTCTTCATATTTAATGATATCCTCATTTTTTAATATAAAAGTTGATTAATTTATTTATATTAAAAAATTAAAATAAATTACGTGATTACAATATATATTAAAATATTTAAGTATATCATTAATCAATTTATAGGGAGAGTCATAAATAATATAGGAAGCATATTATTTTGTGGTTACAAGTTAGGGAATGGATGTGTTCCGTCCAAGGCGTGCTACGTAGTAAAGCCAAGTGGAATGCGTGTCATTTGGCATAAATCAGTCTTTGGCTGACCCAATCCTGCTTTGTTGAAAATTCTGACTAAACTTTTTATAATGAACCCATTGCGGTATTAGTTTAGTTTGATGGGTTCAACCCAATCAATGAATTAATCACTCCAACTGGTTTTTCCATTTCCGAATGGGTTTTGGTTTGATTTTTGTGCGCCTGAACTTACGGAGAAAGTGACTTGCCACTTCCTCTTCCATTAGTCATGCCCCACCTGATGCGAATGCCCAAAACGAGTACAAGGCTCATGATATTGATATTGTCATATTATAGTCAACATTTAGTTGGAAAAATACCGATTTTTTTAATGGGTATGAAGAAGAGAAGTAAAAATTGGAATGGGTCAAGGGAAGGGCCTAATTTCTGGACGACGTTGAAGAATAGTCACAGGTTTTAGGCAGAGAGTTTATTATATGAGAGGCAGGAAAAGAAGGCGGCGTTTGGAGGCAGGAGCAGCCTTCCTCTTCAGTAATGGCTCTTCCACCTATCACGCCACCCTCTCCTTCATTTGTCCCATAGCCTACATTAATCCACCGTCATTTTTTCCAAGTTCCCAAACACGGTTCTCTTTTCCCCCCTTTTATTTTTTCCCTTTTTTACCTCTCGAAGACTTGCTATGAGGCATGTGGTTGAGTTAATTGCTTCCCAAGTTTCGTAACCCTCTTTGCGTTTTTTATTTACCATCTTCATGCTAACGCATGCGAATCTTTTCCCACTTCTCTACGATATTTCACTTGCTTCATCACCACATCATCCTCCCATTTCTGCAGAATCTTTTATCCTTTCAATTCTTTGTCTCACATGCAACTCCCATCCCTCCATTCATTTACGAGGGAATGGTTCACCTTTAGAAAAATTTTTATACTTTATCATATCAAACTTTTCTTATATATTTATAATTGGTTTATTTATTGAAGCGTTTGAAAAGGCTAAACACACGTTCAACAGTGTTTTTCATGATTCTCTTTATATATTTACCTAAACTTATTTTTATTGAGTTCTAAATGAGCACAATGTACTGTATAAAATGGTAAGTTGATGTAAATAAATACACCAGAATTTTTATTACGGAAACTTCAATTTAGTCAAACCAACTCAATTGAATTGTCAGAACATTTTGCGTTTGGTATGCCCAAAGTAAAAGGACAACGAGTGAACGTAAACGAAAATGATAATAGCCCCCAAGCATCAAGAAAACGAGAAAAAAATTTGCTGTGATTTTCTTTTCTTCGTTCCTACATGCATAAATAAAGGGGATGATAATAATAATTACTAATTAATAAATATTTTAAATTTTAATGAAATTAAAATAAAAAAACGGAGTGCAGGAAAATGAGCGTCTCTGCCTTTGGGTCCGGTATGATACGCGTTTCCCTCCTCTGCTTTAAATGCTCCTTCTCTTTCCCATTGTCCCTTCCATTCATTTGCAGAGGCACGTTTCTAGTCGGTAATTCTCAGGCCTCCCGCTTTCTCCTTAATTCCGACCATTCTCTTTCTTTCTCTGCCCTTCTTTCTCATTCCGTAACTTTCTTCTTGATTTCTCTGTTTCTCCGGCGCTGCCCCTTTTATCTGCCATCACACCGGATTCTCAGATCCATGTCGAAGAAGGCTTGCGCACTTTTCATTCTCTTCATGCATAATCTCATTTTCTCCATAGCTCCTCCAATGCTCAGATCCCTCCTTGCCTAAACCCTATAAGATCCATCCCCTTCTTCTAATTATACAATTAACCCCTCCGCGCTGACCCCCTTCTCCTCTGTTTCCGAATTTCAGGACTCTGATCAAGGCCGGCCTCCCAGAATGAAGGCTCCAAGTCGTCTGTTCACATTTGGGCTTATCGCTTCCTGGTACTCCTCCAACATTGGGGTTCTCTTGCTCAACAAGTACTTGCTCAGCAACTATGGCTTCAAGTACCCGATCTTTCTCACCATGTGCCACATGACCGCTTGCTCTTTGCTTAGCTATGTTGCTATAGCTTGGTTGAAGGTTGTGCCTATGCAGACCATTCGATCCCGGGTCCAGTTCTTCAAGATCTCCACCCTCAGTTTCGTCTTCTGCATCTCCGTCGTCTTTGGCAACATCTCACTTAGGTACTTGCCCGTGTCCTTCAACCAGGCAATTGGCGCCACAACCCCGTTCTTCACTGCAGTTTTTGCTTACCTCATGACTTTCAAGAGGGAGGCTTGGCTTACTTATGTGACCCTTGTTCCTGTTGTTACTGGAGTCATCATTGCAAGCGGGGTACGTGAGTTATCCTATTTCCCTTTTCAATTTACAATTTGACTCTGCATGTGCAATTCTATTTTTCCTTTTGTTTTTCCATGCCATTTAGAATTGGATGAAGTACGTGTTACAGATGGCAGCATGAAATGAATTGTTATTATTCTAGATAACAAGTTATTTAGTTCATTTTGTGCATCATTGTTTTTTATACCTCTTTGGCACCCTGCATGATCATTTGATAGCAATATTTTAATGCGTTTATGTTTTAGTTATTTCTTTTACAAATCCTATGCCGCCTTTGGCGAGTCTCAAATGTTGGATTTCCAAATGGAAAAATTGTGGATCTCATTTCTTGTGTAATGTCCAAATTATGTTATGCACACAATACTTGGACATCTGACTTATTACTTCCATTGGTCTTTATGTGATTATAGGGTGAACCAAGCTTCCATCTATTTGGGTTCATAATATGTGTTGCAGCAACAGCTGCAAGGGCCTTAAAAACAGTGTTACAAGGAATTTTACTTTCTTCTGAAGGGTAAGTTATTTTCGAGTGGTTCATTGATCCATGTATGCGCTTTGTGCTACTAAAGCAACATCTTCAACAAAAACTCACATGATAGTTATTTTATATTAGGGAGAAGCTGAATTCTATGAACCTTCTTCTGTACATGGCTCCAATGGCAGTTGTTTTCCTTCTTCCAGCCACACTTATAATGGAAGAAAATGTGGTTGGTATCACACTAGCTCTTGCCAGAGATGATATCAAGATCATCTGGTATCTGCTATTTAACTCAGCCCTTGCATATTTTGTCAACTTGACCAATTTTTTGGTCACAAAGCACACCAGTGCTCTTACCCTTCAGGTACGTCCCACTTCTTCAGATAGGGTTATGTGTTTCTGCCTCCTAAATTTTCAATCAAATAGACTTTCCTATGAATAAAAGTCAAATATTTTCCTACTGTTACAAAAAGATCCAGTATTTGAATTAGAGTATGTGTTTTGGCATAGTCTTCGTCATTTTGGCGGTTTGTTTCTTTGTAACTCATTTTCACCACGTACTTGGGCGAATTCCTATGTCTGTGGTTGGGTTTATCTTGTTTTAGAGGTAGAATCTTTTATGATTAACAGAGAATCAGAGACTACAAAATTACAACACCAGCCTTGTTGCAATAGAATTCAGCGGGTCAGTGAAAATCTTGAAGCTAGCTTAGACCTTAGCATTGCCCTAACCGCTTAATGATGGATCATGATAAATTATATCTAAAGATGAATTGTCTAGTGAAGTTTTACATTTAAGGTACAAGGGTTCAAATATTTAGGCTGGGGATACTATCAGTGGAATCAAATTTGGCATAATTTACGTAATTCATCTGGTTCACTCTTGGTTCTTGCGATTTGATTCCCTGCTAAGACTACCAAAAGAAAGCACAAAGGACTGATAGTAAAGTGCATCATGGGGGATCTCGTTATGCAATGGAATACAGCACTACTCAAATCACACTACTTAACCTTTAGACAGGTTCCAGCAACACCAAATACGACATGACACACAATAACAGCACAGAGAACATAAGGAGTATGAAACTGCAGTGGAAACTTAGATAATGAGTTAGACAAGAGTGCGTAAGGGTGTACTGGCTCCGTTTGGATAGCCCGTTGGGAGAACGGACACAGATTCCGAGGTAGTTTATGTGAGAGGAAAAGTGTCTCGGTAAGCGCATCCGTTGTGCCAACGAGCTTACCAAACGGAGCGATGCCTGTAACATGTATCATAAGTTGCTACGGGTCAGCATACAGCACCTAAGGACAATGCTTAATCCAACATAGTAAGAGACAAGGTGCAACACTGAAGATGGTTCAGGATATGAAAAATTACTGAGAATGGATCCCCTCAATTGTCCCATGAAGTTGACACCAATTTTGGAGAAAAAGACACACACTGAGTGCATGATGTGTAAGTGGATCCCACTCCCTCTCCCAAAGAAAAAAATGTCTGAGAGTCAGAGAAATTGAGAAAATCAATTGTCAGTATTCTTCCAAGTACTTTCACCCTCATTTAAGGTTGATCACCTTACTCAAATTCTCTCCAACCACTCCCACCTATGTGGCATGAAATCCTCCTCTAGTCTCCCTTCTTCGTGCATATGGAACCACTGCTCCTCCTGGTGGTGCTGCCATCTAAGTAGATTGTTTTGGCCCTGGGTCGCCCATATCTCCTCTTGGAGGAGCAGCACATGTTGCATCTCCAATAGGAGTATAGGGACTCCATATCATTCTAGCCGAAACCACAGTACAGTTGGTTCACTGGTCACAGCTGAACAACCTTATTCAGAGCCCCTTCAGCTGAAAATAAGTCCTGAGGGTCTCTTGTTTTTATTTTTTATTGTGTTTTTCACCATGATTTGCTGGAACTACATTCAATTATGATCTCATTTGGGAATGAATGACATCGGACCAAATTGCAGTGTATCGATTTATGGCCATAGGTCGCATGGTTGAAACTTAAACTGAGGACAATTTTCCTGAGTATTTTTTGCATGTTTTGAAGTGGGAAGGTTCAAGATTAATGGAGTCTAATGTTAATTATCTCTTCATAGTAATCATGAGCTATGGCTGCATTGATAGATTAAGCAAATTTGTTAGAACAAACGTTTTGGTTGCATGACTGTTGACGTCTTCATTCTATTCTATCCACCTTTAGCCCCCAGCCCTTTCAACACTTGTTATTTTTGTTTTGTTAGATGCTCTCTGCATTTGGCTTATGTGACATGCACACGGACTAACATGAGTTGGATCCTGCAGGTACTCGGGAATGCTAAAGGGGCAGTAGCTGTAGTGGTTTCAATTCTTATATTTAGAAACCCGGTGTCTGTCACTGGAATGCTAGGCTACACACTCACTGTGTGTGGAGTTATACTTTACAGTGAAGCCAAGAAGCGAAGCAGCAAGACACAACATTCTTAGGGAAGTCTTGAGTGATGCCCATATATTTTGTTTTCATTACTGCACAGACGGCCTCATGGAGGTTAAAGGACAGTGGTTGTCAGAATCCGGAGGTGTGAAATGATTGACCCAACATTTTTCCCCATTCGGAAAGCCTCATTCAACAGGTTCACATTGTAACGGCAGATGTGCAGAATGAGCCCACAGTAGATAGTTTCAATAAGTTACTAGTACTCCATGCTATTAGACCCATGATGCTCGGGTCATTTAGGAATAACTTGCATTAATTCTTTTGTTGAGGTCTTCTACATTCATGTTTTTGCTCTAATGCATAATTGAATCATCATAGATCAATTTTATTCATAGTGATTTGTACATAATTATGATTATGAGATGTTCTATTTCAATTATACTTCTTTCAAATTTTCCTTGTGTTTGCTACTGAACTCCCCTGATGGATTTTTCAGCAAGTGATTTAATGGAGATCTAATAACGCATAATCATATGGAATGAGAGTTGAATTGAAAGAGTATGCATGAGTGAAGTTATTAAAAAGGGAACCAATAAAGATTCCTCCACTATCTGTTCAAGACAGGTACAAAATGGAAGAGAGGCTAAGCCATCCCCCTGAATTGAAAGAGATTACAAGACGCATGAGTGAAGCCATTAAAAACGGAACTAACAAAGATTCCTTCAGTATCAGTTCAAGGCAGGTGCAAAATGGATGAGAGGCTATGCAACCCCCCTGATGAAAGAACACATTGCAAGCCACACTATTTAACTGAATGCACAATTGACAATGGTTTGCACAACACACGTAGGACGATGTAAAGGCAGAGTAAAAAGCCATCACCATGGAACCAGATAAAAGAAAACGCACACATAAAAACACTTGCCAGAATGGCAGACAAACTATAAAATAACAGGCTGCAAGATTTAGGATTCTGGAACAGGGGTGGCTGCTCGTTTCATTGATGCAGACTTGATAAGATGACTGTAGCTTCCTTTCTCCTTAAAAAGCTGAGGGAAATGGTGTTTGCAATACAAAATGCCCTCAAGAGCTGCATAATTTGATGGTGATATGGGACAGCCACCATGTGAACACTTGAAACATGATTTGTGATAGGCTTGGCCCTCCACTGTTACCTACACTCAAAACAACTGGCTTTGAGTTCAGCATGAATAAGAAGATACAGTAATTGGATTTGCCCATTTAGGTAAAGTATAAAATATATGGAAAATTAGTTTTTTTATTTCTCAACTTTTGACACGGTTGTAACTCAATCATTAAACTTTAACTCGGTGCAATTCAATCCCTGTAATTTTAACTCGATTGTAACTCAATAACTGAACTTTAACTCATTCCCTACAGTTTTAACCATTTTATAGTTTAATCACTGGCCTTAATTATATATATGATATATTTTCTATAATATAGGGACTAAACTATAAAATGTAAAATTATAGGAACTAAGTTACTGTGAGTCAAAGTTCAGAGACTAGGTTACAATCAAGTCAAAACTACAGAGATTGAGTTGCACTAAGTTAAAGTTCAAGCAATAAGTTACAACCGGGTCAAAAGTTTGTACCAAAAGATTAATTTTCTCAAAATATATTTAGCTACCGAATTTTAAGTTTGGAAGGAGTTGGTTGTGATCTTCCTCACTGAGTTGAGCACTAGTGTTACCACGACATTCTTATATTCATTTTCTTTTTTCAGAGCTAACATATTACCCCAAACCGCTAGCCCTTCAATTTAAAAATGTTCATGGTGATCCTCATAAATAAGCAACACTGACTAGTTAACTGCCGATATCTTTCAAACATCAATTAGGGTAAATGGACACTGGTATAAAAAAAATAAGTTGATATTTATAATCCGCTATGCAGCAAAAAATGAAATATATAAATATTCTATTTCGTTCTGAACCAAGTTCCATATATGACATTTTATAACAAGTCTCTCAATAAGAAAAGGAATTCATATCAAAGCCGTTCAACGCAAGGGAATCCAAACTCCTCATGTCTGATGGCATAGCATGATATCATAGAACGCATATAGAGCAGAAATTAATACATATTACTCAATCAATGACAATAGGTAACAAAAACTATTGAATGCCCTTTCATGCTGACATTTGAGTCCAAAATTCATTAAATCAAAGTGAATAGGAGAGACACTTTATCACCATCCCTATATTCCGTCATAGCCCTAACAAATTCTTTCACTCACATATTATAGAACCAGACAGAGAAAAATATTCCACCACTATAATGAATCTGGATGTGAATAGTAATACAAATCCATCTGTCAAGGCCTGAACACCCATATAAACCATTGGTAACAAAAGTATATCCTAAATCAAATATCATCACAGAATTTGCTTCTGAAAAATCTAGAACTGTACCTTCTCCAATGGATAAGCAGTTTTGCCGCATGTAGCACATTTCTCTTGTGTCCCAGAAAACATGCTGGCAGCCTTACTAGGGGACCTTGTCTGAAATAAACAAAAGATGCTAATAATCAACAATAACAGCAAATGCCATAGGCATATGATATCAATGAATTGCATAATCTAAACGAAGTTTCCAAAAAAAAACAGACAGAAAGCTTGATATTCTTATTACCAGCTCAGGATTCGTCTTATCAGCTAGCTTTGCAGCTGTTCAAAATGAAATTTTGCCCATTAAAGAGGTAAATGATTTAGAAATCATAAAGAGAGATCTATCTTGCAAGAAGACCTACGTGACTGGAAGTTCTTGTTGAAACTGCCTGTCTCCTTGAAGAGCTGCTCATAATGAGGCTTACAGTAGAGAACGCCCTCCATTGAGGAATAGTTGCTTAGCTGAAATAGAGATAATTAAAAATCTAAAGAATTCAGTGTTTTACAAGTTAATAAAACATGTTCAACATCATCACTAAATATTTAATTTCATTATTTTAGCAGTCACAACAGTTTTCTTGTAAAAAGGTCAAAATATGTAACATTCTTCTGAAATCAAGTAGTTTAGGCATCCCTTGTTTACTTTTGGCCGATATCATGGATGGATACACAGTTTTCGATCTACTCAGATAAAAGACACCATTTCCTCAGAAGTTATTCCAGTTTATGGGAGTTTACTCAAACGGAAACACAAAATAAAGTGAAGATTTAAGCAAGCAAGCAAAAAAAAAAAAAGACAGTAAACTTTTAAGAGTAAAGAAAAATAGTTGGTTTACCCTTTAAATCAATAATGCAATATAAAAAAACAGGTAATTACAGTAGACTACCTTTAATGTTCCTTTGCAATGAGAGCACCTAAAGCAAGCTTTATGGTAAGCAGCGCCATCAGCAGATAGCTGATCCACGGGATAGACCGTTTTCTCGCAAGCCCTGCACTTCTGTTGGGTACCGATGAAAGACATAGCTACGCCTTTTGGATCTAACTTTATCACGAACTCCAATCCCAAGACACTGAGTCAGATTACCAGAGCATGCGTCTTTTCAGATTTGTATTTGCAATACAGACTAACCCAGAAATGAAAAAGACGCAGTAGAAAAAATGAGTCAATAGTGGAAACGGGTCAAACTGAAGGACAAATATCTGTCTACTAATCTGGAGAGAGAGAACTGCAGACAATCGAGTAGAAGCTGCCCTAAAAGGGGTCGGGAGCTAATGAAATGCTATAGAACTGGCAGAATCAAAGTAGCATGCTTACCTTGAAAACGCAAAATGAGAAATGGCGGATCGGTGAGGTTTGGAGACTACTGATTTAAAGCGAAAAAAAGATTGAGAGACAAATGCAGATTTGGAGGGTAAAAGGGACCGAATAAGAGGGAAAAAATGATGACGGGTCAATTATAATCAGATGCTAATGCTTATTGCACCCCTTTCGTCTCTCTTTCATATATCGTTCACCAAGTTTATTGCTCCCTGGATTTCATTTTTCAAAGTTCTCATTTTATTTTTTTTCAAAAAAAAAAAAAACCTTGTTCGAGAATTCGATGATGAACGGAATATATAATCGAACAATGAATTTATATAAATAGCTCTCCTGGATACAGCCCAACGAAACGACCATCTAATGGCACCGGTGGGAGTGGGGCAGGTTCTTTTCAACCTCAGAGGTTAAAATAAATTAACCTTTCATTAGTCATTCAATCATGACCTACGTGTATTTTAATAGAGCCGTAAATTTTAACTTTAAAAAATCATTTCTCCAAATTATAAAGCTCAAAATTCAAATAATATTAGCTACTTTAAAAAATCATTTGTCAAGTGATATTAGCTACTTCTTTTAAGGGCTTTAACATGACAAAGGTTGGGGAGTTTGAATCCTACGGAAAGGTTTTCGTCATTCTTAATCAATGGCTGTGTTAAGTAAGGGGAGCATAGCGTTTGATTCACCAAACGTACGTTTAACAGTATTTTTCTTAAAACAAGATAATTTTCTTCGTATATTTACCTCATTACTTCTCTACTGCATCCCTAAACGGACCCAATATTTTTAACAAAAAATTAGGTGAAATGGGTTTCAAAAACTGGGCAGAACCTACATTGATGCTTAAATAACTTTTATGAATGATGTATTTATGAATCACCTATTAACAAAACGTTCATGTCAATATTGATATTTGAACTCTTAACATTGTTGTTCATGAGCCCAACTCTTTGTCAATTTGACTAATATTTATACACATCATTATTCTAAGAAATGCGTTTTTGGAATTGGATACATTTCAGCTTGAACTAAGGCAAAGGTAATATAGAAAAAGTCACATCCTTTTTTGGTTATATGAAGTAAACATGCTTCATTATTCCAAGTTGTTTATTTTGAAGTTTTGATACCACTCAAAAAACTTTTATAATTCTAATAAGCATTCATTATTTTTCTAAAATTTTACTTTTTGGTGGTAACAATAATAAGCTTTGCTAGACAATTAGAGCTAATGTTCGTGTGTCTTTTTTTTTTTTTTTGCCAACAACGTTTGTGTCTTTGTACTTTAAATTTAGTCAACTTTTTCATTTGTTTAAATTTCCACTCACTTTTTTATAATTAATTTGTAAATATAAAGAAAATCAGTCAAAATACTGTAATAAATATACGTTGGTTTTACCATATTAACACTCAATTTTTTTGCCATTCCTTGTTCAACTTTTTAGGCCAGTGCATTCCTTGTTCAACTTGGTCCAATTGGTCTTCATACAAGCTTGCTAGAAATCATACATAGTTATATTATTAATGACAAAGATGGTTTTTCATAAAATGTGGCCAGTGTATTACTCTTTCGAATTTTAAATTTATTAATAGAAATAATTTAAATAATAAATTGCAGTCATAAATTTTAAAAAATAAAATAGATTGAGCTGATGGCATATATATGAAACTGAGGCAGCGAAGCATGCAGAATCCAAACGGATTGAAATGAAGGTACCGGCAGCACCAGAAAGAAACCGGAGAGCCCGCCAAATCTGTAACTAACCTTCTCCTTCCTCACACTCAACAAATCTGAGCCGCCATGTTTCGTTCCTTCGCTTTCTCTCTGCTCCTTCTCTCTCTCATCCCAACTATCTCCTCCTCACTCCCATGCATCGGCGTCACCCACCACTTCCCCTCGCCGTCGCCCCACCTCATTCCCACTGCTCTTCGTGCCCTCAGAATAAACTCTCTCTTTCTCCGAGATGCTGACCCTCAAGTCACTCGAGCTTTCCTGTACACCAATGTCTCCATCTCCCTCACCATTCCCAACGCCTTTGTCTCCTCCATTGCCACCAACCGCTCCAGCGCCCGCCAGTGGCTCTACCGTCACGTCGTCCCCTTCTACCCTCGCGTCAGAATAACCACGATCTCCGTCGGCAACGACTTCGCTGTCGCCTCGCCGCAGGACGTCGACCTTCTCTTCCCGGCGATCCGGAACGTCCACTTCTCACTTCACGATCTTGGCATCGGCGACATCACCGTCTCAACCTCATTCTCTTTTGTCGACGTTATCACGAAGTCGTTCCCTCCCTCAGCCGCTCGGTTTCAAGATTTCCCTGGGATTGATATAGTGGGGCCGCTCCTCCAGTTCCTGAACCAGACCAAGTCGTCCTTCTTGGTCAATTTGTACCCATACAACATGTACAAGTTCAATTCCGCGATCCCTGCTGGATTTGCTCTGTTTCAAGAGTACCCTTTCAATTTCAGAGACGATATAACCACCGGTGTCCGGTACGAGAACCTGTATGATATGATGATCGATGCGGTGATCAGCGCGATGAGGGCGGCAGGGTATGATAAGATACCCATTGTAGTGACAGAGACGGGCTGGCCAAGCGCTGAAGCCACTGGCGGGAATGAGGAGGATGCAGACAAGGATTATGCCGAGATGTACCTGAAAGGTCTTGTGAAGCATTTGAAGTCCGGCAAAGGCACGCCTCTGAGGAAGGAAGGAGCTGTGTGCGTTTACGTATACAAGCTGTTTGATGAAGAAAAAGAGAGAACACAAGAATCGGGTCGGCATTGGGGGATTCTGTACCCAAATCTGACCAACAAGTACTCTCTTCAATACTCCGGGTCGTGTTCTGCTATAGCTGGGAAAGCCAGGGCTTGGATGAAAATATTTGTTGAGGTTTCCTTTCTCTTCCTTCTCTTGCTTGCTCACTAGCAAAATGTGATACTGCTACCATTCTCTGTCGCCGGTTAAATGTCAATTTTGGCTCTCTCTGTTTCGTCTTTAGAACTCCGATTTTGCTTAATCCCACTAGCCTGTAACCTCAGGCAGATGAAGTTCTGTGTTGAACGGTTATCATGTCTACTTGAACAGTATTGAACTCCGATTTTTTTTTTTTTTAATTTTGCATATTGGTGTAGCAAGGGATTATATGGGGTCATTAGTTTCCCCAACGTAAAATTACAGTGTCTTTTGTATCTGTGATCATCTTCCCAACACTATTTCTTCTATAATGGCCCTATTTGGGTTACTCCTCGTTCCCTATTTCAACAAAATGTGCTTTTTTTATTCTACAATAATGTAATAATAAGCAAACTTTATTTTGGATTAGTGATAAAAAAAAGTGCATCACGTGTTTATTAAAATTAATTTTTTATCAAAATTCCTTTTTATATTTTATTTTTTCAATCAAATTTATACTTATTATAATAACTTCATTCTTTTTTTTTACGTGATAATAACTTCATTCTTTGAGCTCATATGAAGTAATAAATTTTGTGTTTCTTTCTTGTTTATTAATCATCGAATGGGAATGGATTCTTCGTCCTCTTCATTTCAACCATGTCCTTGTTGGATTATCTGAATAATTGCGCATATCTTAATTCATACAATAATTCATGCAATTGAACGGACTGTCACCTCAAGCTCAATAAAATCAATCTACTTTTTTCATATTTTACATACATTCTTTCGTTGATCGATCTCTTAAATTAATAACTTGAATTCAATATCCCACAAACATTTTAATTGCCACATTTATAGACTGATAACGCCAAACTCATTGATTTCATCAGATTATATGCTTCAAAATAGAACATACATTAAAACACCAAACTACTCAAATTTGATCAGATATAGATGATGGCAATAGATCTTGTAACATCGAATCCTTCTAGCAACTGGATTTGCTGCGATCCATAGGAAAATCATAAATCATTGGTGATGCCCCCACTGGAAAATGGAGCGTCACAAGGGTAAGGATTGAGCCTGCCCAGTTACAACGAGGAGAGCCAACATGGAATTAAATTTTAAGGTGTCTCCAGACCTGTTCCTATTGTTGAGGCCTGGAGTGATGTGAAACGGGAAGGGAAAGGGAAAGGGAAAGACAAATAAAATAGTAATTCTATCCTTATTTAATATCCTAAAAGGATAATGCTGAATATCTTAATTAAACCCTAATTATCCCTTATCTCTCATATCACACCATGGAGCTTCTCAAATGATGTTAATCCCATTAACAAAATTTTCCACATTTTTAGCCAACTCCACAGCTGCTCCTATGTAAGTATCTGGTGTCAGCTTTGATAGATCTGTCTTTGCTTCTTTCGGTATGTCCAAGCCTTCAATGAAGTCTCTAATGCTTTCTTTAGTGACTGACCTCCCTCTGGTCAAGAGCTTTAATTTCTCATAGGGCTCTGGAACTCCATATCGTCGCATAACCTATATATGGATTTGCAGAAACAGCAAAAATGTATATTAAAACTACCACAATAGACAATGCCAGGACAAATCTACATATGAATACAATAAGTCAAATTTACAAAAAGCCCATTAGTTACAAATATTCCTAAAACCAAGTTTCGAGAAGGGATTCAGGGCCTGCCTGGCCGTGGTGTACGAGTAATTTCTAGCAACACTATTAATATTTGACGCAGATCATGCAGATTTTTTGATTCAATGGGGGCATTTATGACCAAAAAAATATTTACATCTGCTTCTGATTTTGTTTCATAACAGAAGCACAGATTCCTTGTTTTTATCCCCAAAAAAGTTATTTAATTCATTGTGATGGGCAAATACAGTTCATGATTAGGAAACAGCTTTTACTCTAGGCGGCATAGACAAACAGGCACTATCACTAGTGGAGAAAATGCCTTTTACATGCTTAAAAACGACTTTTTTAAACCGCATGTTCTATCTTTTAGACCGCATGTATATGCAAACGGTCTAAATAATTTCACAATATTTACAAAAATAACACCTGTTATATTTTTAGACCACATGTATAAGCAAGTAGTCTAAATGATTTCATAATATTTACAAAAAAGCTACCAATCATATTTTTTATACAGCATATTTAAGTAAACGGTCTAAATAATTTCACAATATTTATAAAAATGCCATCGGTCATATTTTTTAAACAGCATCCTCTATAAACAGTCCAATTATGGCAGTCTAAATTACTCTTTTTCTACTGTTGTATGAATATAGCCATCCATTTTTATTCACAACAATCAATAACGAGCTCAAGAAAAGTATACCCAACGTTGAAAATGAAGAATTCTCAAACCACTGAAATTCAGAAGCATATACATACAGTCTGTATTGGTTCAGCTAGCACCTCCCAGCATGGGTTCAAATCTTCACTCAAGCGAGCTTCATTGACCTAGATTGGCAAACAAAGCTTTAAAATAATGCTAACTGTAAGAAGAAAAGCCTATTGTGACATTAACTTTTCTCACGGATTATTTGAAAACAATAAATTTGCTCTACGGACTTGCAAGCAGCAAGTCACTGCAGATTTATACAAGCACTTTCTCAGATAAACTGCTACCAATGAACAGAGGAAAGAATCAAATTTTATCACCTTGGTTATTTTCAATTGAACCAGAGAAAGAAAACACATTCTGAGAAACTAGCAATGTATATGCCATGTTATATTTAGAACCTGAAGCTTTGCCATCCCTTGAAGTGCGCTTTTGTAGGCTAGAAGACAATAGCCTAGGTCCACACCCATGTTCCTCAAGACAGTTGAATCAGTCAAGTCCCGCTGAAAAAGTTTTTTTTTTACAAGAAAACTATTACTTCCGATAGCTACTTAAAATCAAACTACCAAGGGTTCACTACCACACAATGGTAATTGCACTAAGAAGATCAATAGACTACAACAGCAAACACAAAAGATGTTTTTCATTTCATGGTCAAACAACATGTACATGTGTTCTAATATGCACACATGCCACGATTCATACTGCAACCCGAAATCCAAAAGGTTAAATAGTCATGAGCCTGTTAGCATCATTGCTTAGATTGATTTGAATAAGAACGTAAAGTAGAAAATGTTGGATAGAAAAGGTACACTGAGATAACTTTCTTGCCTGAAAACGTGAAACAGGCAACTTCATGCTTAGATGAGATAGCCCTCCATTAGCCCTTCCGAGATTACCTTCACTATTTTCAAAATCAATGGGATTTACTTTGTGAGGCATAGTTGATGACCCAATCTCCCCAGCCTTAGTGATCTGAAAGAAAGACCTTACGTCAAGGAGATCATTATAATTCTAAAAGTCCAACATCCTACACCACTTATAACTTTTATATTAGAGAGCTCACCTGCTTAAAGTAACCCAAAGATATGTAGCCCCATATATCTCTGTCAAAGTCAAGTAGTACGTTGTTGAATTGGATAAGTGAATGAAACAGTTTAGCCATGTAGTCATGACTTTCAATCTGTTATGAAACCAAAGTAGTGTAGTCAGAAGGATATATAAAGTGATCAATAATAAGTTTAAACTAGAGTGAACAGCTGTATTTAAATTCATAAATCCACACGGTCTTAAAATTGCAGAACTTCTTTATAATTTTAAATGCTAACAAGATAAAAATGGAGAACTTTTAAATAATCTATATCAGTGCCAATAGGCATAGTACAAGCCATAAAAATTTCATGAATCTTGACCAGCTTCAAGATATGGTAACGTAAAGTTGTACCAGTCTTAACATAAAATTAAAAAAAACAGAGGAGGAAAATACCTGAGTAACATAAGGATTAAAACTCAACCCAAGGGATATTACAAACTCTTCTGCAACACGAGGCCAATAAACATCAGGATACGCCACAAAATGTGCATTGTAATTTCCAACAGCACCAGCAAATTTCCCCAATATCTCCACCTCAGATAGCTCCTTCCTTTCTCTGCTTAACCTCACAGCAAATATTGCCATTTCCTTTCCCAATGTAGTTGGTGAAGCAGGCTGGAAGAGATGGAAAAAGATGGTAGTGATTTTTTATGACATCAGAAAACATCAAAGTTCACGTACCATCATCAACATATCAATATATAACTTGTGCATTTCCTGATGTATTGCATGGGATAGGAAAAAATAGCCTACCTGTCCATGTGTACGTGAAAGCATTGGGATATGCGCATTATCTCTAGCCATGTTACACATAGCCTTAATTAATTTATCCATCACAGGAAAAATGACTTCATGCATTGCTCCTTTCAGCATCAAGGCATGCGCAAGATTATTTATATCCTCAGATGTGCAAGCAAAGTGAAAAAATTCAAGAACCTGCAATGATATATGTCTATATAAGAATGCCGATGCAAAGCTTCAGAATGGTGTAAACCATAAAAATTTGTGATGCCAAACTGAAAGCAGAGCACAATCTCATTGACAGAAAAGGAAAGGAAGTGAAATGCAACCTTAGCTACTTCTGCATTTGACTGGCATTTCTGCTTCAAGAAGTACTCCACTGCTTTTACGTCATGATTTGTCAACTTCTCAATATCTTTTATCTCTAGGGCATCACTGATGCTAAATTCATCAATTACTTCTTGTAAGTAAGATTTAGCCTCTTCACTGAAAGTTGGAACCTCTGTAACTTGAGGAATTTGAGACAGATGAAGCAACCATTTAATCTGAAAAATAAAACATTGATCAAGTGAAGACCAAGATGAGAAGAAAGTTCAACAAGAGTAACACAAAATTTGCTCAAACTGAAGTATACAAAGAGATAAATACATCAATACACACACAGATTTATGCAAGGAGTCTTATTCCGTCAAGAATTTCCATGTTCATTCCTTCAGACACTGTTAAATCCTACAGAAGTCATAACCTTCAATTAAAATTACAGCTTTAGAGCATTGGCACGTGACTGTCATTCTACCTCATCATAAAGTAAACCAGGGCAAATTCCCAGTCAAACAATCAAAAACATATTTTGCTTCAGAATTATTCTTCTTAATGAAAACAAGTACCATGGAAACGTGGCAAATTTCCTCCTCAATCATTAAGTAGAATACAAATATGAGATAAATTTTCTTCTTTAAACGTCGTTCACTGTCACAACCGCTTAAAAAATATAGAAAAGTCGAGGATTTCTATAAAATAATCCCGAGCGCTGGGCTTAAATTGAACTTATACCTCAACAAGAACCCGATAGTAGATTAGCCCATACTCGCTCAAATAAGGAGACAATTCCTTAACTTTCTCCCAATAACGACCATCCAGTGGCGACAAAGCCGTCAAAGCAGAAAGCTCCAATCCACCCGAATGAGCTCCAACCATCTTCTTCACCTGGACGCGTTAAATTCAACCATAACCCATAAAATAAAAAACTGCCCAAAAAGTATCATTCCAGCAACAATCACAAATTTCAATGAAAAGAAAAATAGCAGGAACCTTTCCAGCTGTTATCGCAGTTTCGTTGAGGATGGCTTTACATAGGCATCCTCTGCTAGAACCAGAGATGGGAAAACGAAGCGAAACACTAGAAAGCTGGGAATAACATGAAGGTCTTTGAAAGCTGCTTCTGACGGGGATGAAGTTTGAGAATTGGGCACTGTTGTACACACTGGAGCAAGCCCCAAACTCCATGAAAGCAATGCTTGGAACTTGAAGGAAAACACCAAACTTACTGCTTCGGTGTGGTAACGCTGCCTCCACGCAAGCAAGTAAGGATGGGTTCGGGAGAAGATGATGAAGGTCGAGGAGGGCTAGGGTTGAGGAAGTGAGATACAGGAGTGAAAAGCGATGGATTGATTGGATTCCCTCTACCTTCTTTGGCTCTTGTTTCGCGGTACAGTGAGCCTTATAAATCTGCAACTGGCTTTTGTCAAAGATTAATAATTTATTAATGTTAAAAATCTTTGATAAAATTATAAATATTTAAAATTAAAATTCGAATGTTAAAAAGATATTTAAAATTAATATTATTAATTTTAATATTTAAATTTTGAAATTTAAATTTGGATTAATCCAATTTGATCAAATCATATCTAATAAATTAATATAAAATGATAATATATTTACAACTTATCAATTATCCAACATTTTTTACAATTTCAAAATATTCATCCCAACAAAACATTAAAATGTATATAGTAAGGGGTTCTGTACTTTTTTAGCTTTTAAATTTAAAATTTTAAAAAAGTTCATCCTTTTTTTAAAAAATGATTAAAAAGGATGAGCAGAGAAAGATGGGACGGTGAGTCTACGCGGGAAGGTGTTCTTTTTTTTTAACTTCTAAATTTAAAATTTAAAAAAAATTCATCTATTTTTACTTTAAAAAAATAAGTTTTTTAAAAAAAGGTAACATGACGACCCACTCAACTCGACATGTTAACCAGGTTAGCTCAGGGTCATAAGATAATTCCGATCGGATTAGAGATCATATCGTCAGTTTATAGGTTGACTCTATCGATCCTATCTGAGTTCTCTCACCTTAGAGTTAACATTAAACCAAAAAATCAAATTATAGCTGTATTTACCTTATTAATATAATATATCACGTATGAAATAAAAGATGTATTTAATCAAAATAAATAATTATTTTTATTTAAAAAATTTACTTATTTTTTAAGACCTGTTATTCGAAGATAAACAAATTGATATAATTTAATTTCTATATAACATGCGCATTGAGCATATTAAAAACATGAGTTCCCTTTTACAAATAATGTGCGTAAAATCTTGAAAATATCTTTAAACATATTTGATAATTAAAAGGGACATTTTTAAATCACACAATCAATATATCGTTTGATTGAACCAAAGGGAGAGGAGAGGAAAGATTTTAACGGATGAGAATAAAAATTATAAAATGGCTTTTAATTATTACTCAAAACATGTAAAGACATAAAGTGACGAATATTGATATTATCGAAATTAATATAAAACATGAAATTTATAATAAGTTGTATTGTTAATGATTAAAAATGCAACTTTTTTTATTTTGAATGACTAACAAATAACAATTAATTAAATCGGTTAATTCCCTGTGATACTTAAAAAATGTAGTTTATAATTTAAGCATACATTATTTGTAAATCACAAGCAAGAAAATTAGACAGTAAATCTTCCGCTGAAAAAAGTAATATTCTTACAAGTTTGACCTGTAAAAATATAAAGGGAAAATTGAAAAACAAAATTTATAGTTAAAAAATTTCGGGCTAAAGTATACTTTTAGTCTTTTATGTTTGCGTCACGTTTCATTTTAGTCCTTTAAATTTAAAAAATGAACTTTCAGTCCCTCAAATTTAACGATTAGTCTCTCTTAACAGAAATTCTCAATTCATCAAATTTAATTGATAATTATGTAATAAAACATTGAAAAAAATACTTACATTTTAATTTTAATTTAATAATATAATAAATTTTATATTTTAAATTATATAAAATAAAAAAAATGTAGACTACAGTGCAATAGCCTATGTTCGCACCCATGTTCCTCAAGATAGTTGAATCAGTCAAGTCCAGCCTGAAAAAGATTTTTTTAAAAAAAAAATTATTACTTCCAATAGGCAACTTCATGCTTAGAGGAGATAGCCCTCCATTGGCCCTTCCAAGAATACCTTCACTATTTTCAAAATCAAAATTTTATAAAATTATCCACCCTTAGATAAAAGATGGACGATTCGCATCTATTATTTTATAAAATTATTGTTACAAACATAAATAAATTTAAACTATTAAAATATGATCTACATTAATAAAATACCAAATTTAATTTATAAATATTATAACAAATTTATAAAATTTTAAATCTGAACTTTTTTTTTTTTGCTTTAAGTGTCGAGATGATATTTTAAGAAGAAAGGGGAAAAGAGAAGACGAGTGAATCTGATTCTAATGACAATGTGCTTATATTACCCAATTGTCACGGAGGCTTTTCACTGATTAAATTCGCACCAATGAAACGTACGTGGTTATACTATTTTAGTTTTAGAACAATTTTGACTCGCTGAATATCATATCCAAGTTTTCGTTTAAAAAAACAAGTTCAAACATAATCGTAAATTCACTCTGATGGGCCAAGTTATAGATTTATTCACCTGAACCAGTTAAGGTAGAACCACTTAAATTCATCGGGACCATCCAGGGTTAATAGGTACAATTATGTTTTTTTTCTTGTTTCGGAACTCCGTTCCCCTAACGGAGCTCACAAGTCCGGATAAAACCATCTCAAAATCCGTAAAAACCATCTCAAAATGTATAAAACCCATTTTGAAATCTACAAAACCATTTAAAAATCCATAAATTTCTTTCTCCTAACGGACTTCTTTCCCTATTGGAGTTTCCAAACACACAAAACAAGTTGTCTTAATAAACTGAATCACTCTTGTCGCTAGAAATATAAAAAAAGCCAATTTTCTCTATTATATTGGACCAGTTTGCATCGTCAAACTATTTTAAAAAGCATTTCATGGCGTTGATATATCGCATTTAAAATTTGACTACCAGGTAAAATGTCTGAAATATTTGTTATTGGTCTTTCTAAAAGTTCACATATTATTTTAATTGCTTACATGCTTGATTATGTTATACATACCACCTTTTTACTATCAAAAAAGAAATTGTGTGTTTGGGAACGCGGTAGAGAAGTGTTTTGACGTAAGTCAAGATAAATATGTGAAGGGGATTATCTCATTTTACAAAAAAAATATTGAACTGGCTTTTGAACTCCTTAGAAGTGTTGCAAAACAGGGCTTGTCACATGTCTTTGTGTTTAAACCAAGGTGCGGGATCTGGATCGGTGGCTGAACTAAAAAAGACAGTGGGTTAAGGGTCAATGAGTCAGATCGGAGTTAAATCGGTGGTTAAATTAATGAGAAATAAAAAAATTTAAAAATAAATTTCATCACATACTAATACAATCAAACTATCTAAAATTAAAAATTTCAAAAACTAAGTAGTAAGTTCTATTACTAGTAAAATAACAGTTATCAAACTAATTATATATTTACAACTCATTTCTTACTCAACATCATTTACAATTTTAAAATCTTTATCCCAACAAAATATCAAAATGTATATGATAAGGGTTTCTGTGTTTTTTTAATTTTTAAATTTAAAATTTTTAAAAAATTCATCCTTTTGTAAAATAACTAAAAAGTATATGAGCAGATGCAAATGTGACGGTGAGCCTGTTTGACTAAAGTGTTCTGTTTTTTATTTTTTTTATTTTTTTAATTTGATTTTTTAAAAAAAAATCATCTATTTTCGTCTTTCCAAAAAAAATTCCAAAGTTTGTTAAAACAAAATGTAACCCTAACGACCTCCAACTCGACAGGTCAACCGGGTTAACCCAGCATCATGAGACAATTTGGATCAGATTAGTGATTAGATCGCCAGTTTCTAAATTGACTCGACCGATTTAGTATGGGTTCTCTCACTTTGGTGTAAACCTTAAACGAAAAAAACTAAATTAGAGCTGCATTTACCTTATTTATATAATATATCACGCATAAATAAAAGATGTATTTAATCAAAATAAATAATTATTTTTTATTTTAAAAAATTAATAATTTTTTAAGACCTGTTATTACCAAAATAAAAAAATTGATATAATTTAATTTCTATATAACATGCCCATTAAGCATATTAAAACATGAGTTCCTTTTTACAAATAGTGTGCGTAAAACCTTGAAAATATCTTTAACCATATTTGATAATTAAAAGGGACATTTTTAAATCACGTAATCAATATATCGTTTGATTGAACCAAAGGGAGAGGAGAGAAAAGATTTTAACGGATGAGAATAGAAATTATAGAATGGTTTTTCATTATCACTCCAAATATGTAAAGACATAAAGTGATGAATATTGATACTATGGAAATTATTATAGAACATGAAATTTATAATAAGTTGTATTGTTTATAATTAAAATTACAACTTTTTTATTTTGAATGACTAGCAAATAACAATTAATTAAATTGGTTAAATTCCATGTGATACTTAAAAGTATAGTTTATAATTTAAGCATAAATTATTTGTAAATCACAAGCAAGAAAATTAGACAGTAAATCTTCCGTAGAAAAAAGTAATATTCTTACAAGTCTGACCTGTAAACATATAAAGGGAAAATTTAAAAAAAAAATCCCTCATTAAAAAATATTGTTAAAAGGAACCTCGTAAATTTTTATACTTTTTTATATCATCAAAGTACTCATATCCTTATTTAGATCATTCCCATTGATAAATTTTTTCAACGGTGTGTAAAATTTTGAGTTATAAATATAATTTTTTGTAAAGAGATTTCGTGTATTTAATTTTTGTAGCCTGATCAATGTATAATATTCCCTGTTATAAAAGTTAATGATTAATTAAATGCGATGATGTTGGATTAGCAGCCTATAATAGCAGAGGAGAGGGAGATTGTGAGTCGTCCAAGCTGCCTGCAACACATTCCAAAACCATCTCTCCACCATCAAACACTCTGTTCAAAAGAGTGAGAGCTTGCTTCTTCACGAAGAACCGACAAAAGCAAACAGCTTCCCACTTTTCTCTCTGCTCTTCTCTCTTTCCCCCATTGGATCTTTCCTATCTGCATCGTTTTCAATCCTCCTTCTCTCCTTTGCTTCCTTATATTTATCTTTTCCCTTGTCTCAGACTTGCTATATTATTAGCATCAGCCTTCCAGCTGCGTTTATGATTTTTGGTCCTCCCTTAACTCTCTCTCTCGGGTTTATGCTCTAGCATCAAATTTTTTTTGGCATATCATGATTTTTCCGAGATTCTCTTCGATTCTAAAAGGTGGGACTTTCATAGATTCTTTAGTTTATGCCGATAAGCAGAGCAGATTCTTGATTGCATGTGATAGATTCTAAGTTCCTTGCCGTTTGAATCAAAGACCAATACTTGTATTCTTTTTTTTTTTCTTTGGCGTGTCCTTTCCAAGTTCCACTCATCAATTAGGTGAAAATCTTTTGGAGCTTACCACTGATTTGAAGCCATGGAAACTCTGTACCCATCTTCTTTTATGCCAAACTCAGACTGGTACGTTCAAGATAGCTTCAGCAACACGGAATGGACGATAGAGGAGAACAAGAGGTTCGAGAGTGCCCTTGCCATATACGATAAGGACACCCCAGATAGGTGGCAGAAGGTGGCGGCCATGATCCCAGGAAAAACTGTGTACGATGTGATCAAGCAGTACAGAGAACTGGAAGTAGACATCGGCGAAATCGAAGCGGGTCGGGTCCCAATACCCGGGTATCTGGCTTCTTCTTTCACCTTAGAGCTGGTTGATCACCAGAATTATGATGATGCATACAGAAAGAGGCCTGTGGCCTTCAAGGGTTCTTCTGACCATGAGAGAAAGAAAGGAGTGCCTTGGACTGAAGAAGAACACAGGTCAGTAATTTCCAGCTTCAACAGTCCGTAGAATCTTTAATTATCTCTGTGGCATAATGAAGTTTTTGTTTTGATTACAATAAGCAACTCAAGATTGTTTATCTTTAATTGTTGGAAATCTCTGTATTTCTGTGGAGTTACAGGCGTTTCCTGATGGGGCTTCTGAAGCATGGCAAAGGAGATTGGAGAAACATCTCAAGGAATTTTGTGGTGACAAAGACACCAACCCAGGTGGCAAGTCATGCTCAGAAGTACTACATAAGACAGAAGCTATCTTCTGTAGGAAACAACAAAAGGAGACCCAGTATTCACGACATAACCATTGTTAATCTCACAGAATCTACCACCACCACGCCACAAGACAACAACAAGCCACTTCAATTTAATGATCAGTCTCCTCTGTTTTCGTCACCACAACATCTTCATCAGAATCCAAATATTGATGGGGTTTTCAACCCTAGTTATGACAGTTTCTTCCATTCATCTTCTTCATCTGATGATACCGGCTGTGTCCTTCATGAGGCTTATGGTTATACCAACCTCAAGAGCCAGGGCTTTAAGGCAAATCCTGGGGACTTCAGCAACCCAGCTATCTTTGGGATACATGCATTGTAATGCCAGTTCCTCCGGTCGATGATGTTCACAGACAACTATGACAATTTCTTCAGCATAGATCATTGCTCTGTATGATCTTTTAGTTTATAAGAACATCACAAGCAAATTCCAATAATATTTCAATGTCTCAAGTGTAAATTTTCAATGATTTCTTGTTTTTGAAGTTGTCCTCCTCACCACCTCCTATAAAATAAAAATTCAGGGAAACCCCATCCTCTAAATGCCTTCAGCAATTAGTTTTGCTGAATCAACCATTATCCAATACCTTTTTTTAAATCCTATGACTAGATATTCAAGTGACCAACTCTACTGTCATTGGTTTACGTTGTGCAAAAGACGAGTAAATTGGTGCTATTTCTAAGAAACATCATTATACTAATGCATGCAATTGGTGAATCAATAGTCAGATACGCACCTAGGCCTAAGGTATGCTAAGCTATATATGCTATAAGCCCCTAAAGCAACTTGGAAAATTTCAGTAATTATCTAACTCTTTTAGATGACACACGTGCACTAATTTATTCAGATCAAAATCTCTCTTCATTCTTATCTATGAAGCCGCAAATCCTACCAGAAAAAAAAAAAAAAAAAAGACATGTTAAAGTCCGTCCGCAAATTAGATCCTATTACACAAAGCAATATCTCACATTTAATAATGGTAGACCGTAGACCCCAAGTGCTTGCAGCAGCACATAGGAGCCTCAAGTTAATTAAAAAAGAATTAATATTTATATATTGGGCTTAACAGATTTTCAAAATCGGAGGTTTTGGACTCGTCGCTGCGCCATATATTGAAATTGGAGTGGTTGTCATATGATGTCACTGCATGATATGTACTACAACTACGAATTAAAGCAGCGAGAGAGTTCATTTGCTGATGAAGCTGATGAGTCACTATAGCATTTTGCTTCTTTACAGAGAGATATTAGTTTAATACGCTTAATTACATTACCTCTTACAAGCTTACATGTCTAATCACAAATCAATTCCTGTGTACTGCTCATCAGCATTACATATATTTATGGCAAAGTTGTCCGGGAAGGATTTGTCGTGAGAGAGCAATATGGGGCAAGCTGACCCACCTAGGTAGGTAGGTGCGATGGTCACTTTAATAAATTTGATGATGATATGATGATGATGATGATGGTAGAAGTAGGAATCTGAGTATGAATTCCACTAAGTGTGGTACACGAAAGGAGGGTCGTATATTAGGAACCAGCCAGCCAACCCAGATGGGTCTTTTTGGTTGATATTTTTGGGATGCGCCATTATATATTATGCTCTCGTGGGGTGTGGGTGGGGGTGGTGGCAAAATATACTGTTACTCGTCAGCTTTTTTTTTCCTAGCTTGGCTTTGTTGCTTCTTTTCTTCTTCCTTTTATTACTGGTCTCCTAAGTGTCACGGACAAGTCTAGAGAACCCTGGGTTTCTCTAGAATTCTCTTATAAATACTTAGCCCTTCTAGATCTCTCCACACATTTTTCACATGTTTGAATTCAATGTGTAAATATCTAGATATTTTAGGAGAGAATTCTGGAAGGCGAATATAAGCCGTTAGATCGAATCAATCTCCACCGTCCGTTAAGGAGATGGGAATAGTAAGGAGGTGGGAGTTTGCCTATAAATACCCCACCCCTCTTCATTTGTAATCAATCAAGCAATTGTGAGCAATATACAAGCATTCTCCCAAACTTCCATCTCTCAAGTTCTCTCTAAGTCTTTCCTTAGTTCTTGCGAGCTAAGTCTTAGACTTGTAGGCTTACTAGCAAGTTCTGAAGTGAGGGTTTGCATAAGTCTTGCTAGGCCGCACGGAGCTTTCATCAGGTAAATTACTAAGCCCGTGACAGTTGGTATCAGAGCCAGGTTCGACACAAGTTCCAGGTTCGTGGGTTGAGAGAAAGAGATGGCGTCAACTACGACCGACGTAGCTCCCCAACAAAGTGCTGGGAAGAAGGCCAAGGATAAGTTCGCCAAGGAGGCGTTCACTGCTTTGGGAGAGAGGATGGCTAAGTTGGAAGCCACCACATCCGAGAGGATTGAGGATGTTGTCCAACGCATCGAAGGGTTCATGTCCAAGGAGGACGAGGAAGAACTCAGGGGTGAGATGCATGACGCTCTTCAAGCAGTTGCACGAGGGTGGTCCGAGGAAGTGGATACCCTCAAGGCCGAGAACGCTGCGCTCCGGTCACAGGTGGAGGAGCTTGTAATGCAAGTGAAGACTTGCATGG
>JANTPZ010118189.1:0-10989 GCA_025593235.1 Vachellia pachyceras
TTAGGATTTGGTCTGAAAGAAAAGAGAAGAACAGAGAGAGTGAGACTCTGTTTCTTTACGAATAGTAAGGGGGAGTGTGATTCTCCATTGTAAAAGGTTGTTGTGCCTGATTAGTTTGATTTAGTGGATTACGAAAGCTCAGAGGTGCTCTGAGGACTAGACGTAGGTCTGAAGGACCGAACCAGGATAAATCTGTTTGTTCATCCTCTCCTTCATCTCTCTGTTTCATTGTTTTTAAATCTGTTTTGAATCTAAAATTTTTATAAAGACCAATTCACCCCCCCTCTTGGTCTTTTCCTGCACTAACAAATTTAAATTGTTTATTTTAAACAAATTCTACAAGATGTTGATAAAATAAACTTAACACAAACAAAAGGCTTTAACCGCCAATGAAGACGTGCAATTTAATTAAACATAGTGGTTGAGAAAGTGATGGCCACATTTATATGAAGGATAACATAGTGGTGAAATATTTGAGTTTTTAAAATATAGGTATAAATTTAATTTGAAGCAAAGTGAGCGAACTGGTAATAGGCAACATTTGAGGGAAAGCACTTGAAGCGCCATATGTCAATCAATGGACCTACTGTAATATCTGCTTTAAGATATTTATAGATTTACATAATAAATAAAATTAAAAATTTTAAATCTCGTATTATGAATTTAAAAACACATACTCCAACATCTATTTTCATTAAAAATATTAAAAATGAAATGCATATGTTTTTACCGTTATAAATCTCATATAACACGTCTAAATTTTTATAGTCTACTTGAGCGTTTATAACACTATAATTATTTTTACTATTTCTACTACTTCTACAATTTTTATAGGGCTTTTGAACTATTTTGACTTTTCCACCAATTTCTACATGTGTTATTTGTGCCTTAAAAATAATAGAAACCACTTCTTATAATTTCACAACACATATACCAACTACTATTTTTATTAAAAATATTAAAAATGAAATAGATATATTTTTGCAGTTATAAGTCTCATTGATATATTAGTTTAGCAAGTGTACACTAATATATAATAATGTAAAGGAAAAGTGAATTCAAGTACAATTGTATCATATTTTAAGGCATTTAAATTATTATTTTAAACCAAGCATACAAAACAAAACAAAATGTTGGAGTTGTAGTTATTAAATGTTGGAAAAAAAATCATACAAAACAAAAAATTTAAACCGCCAATGAAGATATGCAAAACAAATGGAGTTGTAGTTGGGCAAGTGGTGGACCCATTCATAAGAAAGATAACATTGAGGGAAACTATTTAAGTTTTTAAAATTTAAATTTAAATTTAAAACAACTTGCAAAAAATGCTAATGGGAAACAATTGAGGGGAAGCAAAAAACATGTCATATACATAGGAGCTATAGTTGGGAAGGTGGTAGACGCATTCATATGAGATATAATATTGTGGGCAACTATTTAAATTTTTAAATTATAAGTATAAATTTAAATTTAAAAGAAACTGCTAATAAAAAGCAGTTGAGGAGAAGCATATAAAATACCACGTAGTAAGTAGTGGGCCTACTGTGGTATCTGCTTTAAGATATTTATATCACTACCAGAAAAAAGCCATCGCTAAATGTCTATTTTCGTTAGAAAATTTTCATTTAGCAACAGAAAATATTAGCGACCCTCATTTTAACGACAGAAAATAGCCATTTATCCGTCGCTAAATGGCTTTTTTTTTTGTAGTGTATAGATATCACCCAACATATTTTGTTATGTTAAAAAATTTAAAAACTATAAATGTAATTTTACTCTCATGCAATTACATCATTAAGTTGATAAAAAAGTGATTCAAAAATATATTATAATTAATATGTATACATTTATAATTAACTTATATGATTGAATGTATTTTAAAAAAAGGAATAATCATGTTAAATGAGGAGGGAAGATGCGTTCTTACTTGAATGTTTGCAGGGTTAATTTTGACACTACACGTACTTCTTGTTTTTTTTTTTTTTTGCCGAGTGACACTACACGTACTGACGCTATCATTAATGATAAAAATGACATGTGGAAGCAAACTAAAGGAGACTGAAATTTTTTTTCATTCGAATATTCCACTGAGAATTCATACAAGTAAGGGATGCAGACGCACACATGCAGAAGATCGAAGAAAGGAATCCGTAAAGAGTAAATCGCACGATGATAAGTCAATGTCACGGGACTTTCAAATAAAACTAAGTTAGAATATAATATAATGGGACTAACCTAGGTCGACCTCTACGTGGAATTTATATTAAATTACTAATAATCAAGTGCAAATAACAAATTAATCAAGAAGTATCAAATGTTTTTTTATCTAATTAAACTAAATAGATGAATTTAAATTCTATAAAGTGAATGTCCTAGGTGATTGAATCCACTAACCTTCCTTATCCAATTTTAATATTGAGTTCTCTATTTAACTAAGCACAAGGACTAGTAAAGACCCTTACTAATCAATATTCCTAACCTTTTAAAATAATCTAAACCTAGACTCAATTAATCAATTAGGAATATCTTTAGTGCTTAGCTCATGTTAGATTTATAAAAGATTCTCTTTACATCCAATTAATTCCTAGAACCCTAGCAAATCAATTGAATTCAAGAGAATAAAGGAAAGCAATCGAATAACAAAAGAGCTATAGTTCAGTCACATTCCAAAGTACCAATCAAACACAAGTATCACAATCCAAATTACATCAACCGATAATAATCCTCTTTCATACATATAAATCATAACATCTAACAATCTAAAATTACAATTTGCACATACAAAAAATTGAAAAGTGAAATTAAAATTTAGAGAACTCCCCTAATTGCTCAAAGACTCCGGTTAGCTTTATCATCACCGTTGGACAATGCAATTAGCCACTCATTGTTGAAGAATTAAACCCACTGAACAGCTCAACTCCCTTGGCCATGAAATTGTAACACGAACAGAGGAAGATGCCGAATGGAGATTAAACGAACAAGATGGAGTGCTGAAGACGACTGGTCGAGGAAGAGAAATGAATATAGGTTTGCGTGTCGTGTTCTTGTCTGTGGCGATGGAGGCGTCGTGTTTCTGTGGATGTGTGGCGCTGCTCCCTTCTCCTGAGTGTGCGTCCTCACTTTCTCGATGAATTGCCTCCACCCTTATCTTATGCGTGCGTGGTCGCTGGAATCGATTGGATGAAGGAAAATAAAAAAAATGATTCCCCAGGCGGCGCGCTATGATCTCCTTGTCCTCCCCGGAATTGGATGGATTTTTGGGGAATAAAAATTGATGAAGTGGCGGCTTCGCTGAATTAATGGCATATGAGGTGAGGGCTTAGGGATGATGAATTGGTGTGATAGAATGAATTGGGTCCCTCCGTGTCTGATGGTGTACATGTCTCCAAAAGAAAAATTGGATTGAAGAATTGTGAATGGATGAAGAAAGGAATCAGGAGGTGTGTGTTTGGGCTTGTGTATTTAATGGATGAAGAATGGATAAATGATTAATGAGGTAAAGTATATCCCATGCTTGGGCTCAACCCATTCCTTGAATCTGTAAAAAAATACACAAATACTCATGAAACCCAATTGCCCCTTTTACATATTAATTTATCTAATTAAATTCAATTAAGTTAATAATGAGTGGTAATAGACTAAGTTTAGGCACTAAAAATATATAAGATATTGAGGTTCATCACACAAAAACTCCTTCACATCGCACTAAAACTTGAAATCACTAATCAAACCATAATCAGTGAAATACTAAAACATCTAAACAAAAAACTTCTCTAATGACAGTTTCGTTTGTAGATGTCACATCTTTCTTTCACATGATCTCAACTTTGTGAGGGAATTGAAGGCAGCTTGTGTCTGTGTATTTGGCATTTCGAGGCCAAGGCACAGCAGGCCTATTCTTGTTCTCAGTGTTCCCAGTCTTAGACTGATCGCGCTCATACAGTGGTGATGACGATGAGCTGCTATTGACGTTCCCTGCTGAAGTTGCCCTGCTCAGAACTGCAAGCCCCTGTAGGACCATTCACATGAGGAAGCTTGTTGAGAGTGCCTTCCTCATTTGGCTCCTCAAGAGTACTGTTATCTGAATAATGTCTTTATTCAAACCCCATGGACAGATGAGTGGACATTATATTGTCTATCTTCAGATATATGTACAAATGAAAATGATCCAATGGGGCCCACATTATTATTATTATTATTATTATTTTGCATAAGCTTATCTATTTTAGATTATATATTTTCGTCCTCATTTTGAATATTTAAAATTATTTTTACATAAAAAAAATCTTACGAGTCGAAACTCAATTTTGATTATGTGTTTTTGGACTTTAACCCATGAATAAATAGATAATCATTTGTGTTTAATTCGTTGCTTTCTGTCATTTTCTCATCAAGTTGTCCTGAGTCTTTTGTCAGTTTGGTTCTAAATTAATTATCTTTCATACGTCCGATGTCGGGTGTCACATATTACACTGCATGCTGATGATCTTATGGTCTAGTGACTACAATTTAAGCATCGGCTTGATTTATGTAACTGAAGGAAGAGGAGGATCTTGTACTATGGCAAAATATATATGAGGTATCTACATACAGACACATAATACGCATTGGATGTATATATGTTCTCTCCATCTATTGAGATCTTTTGAGATACATATTTCCATTGTTAGTGTCAAAATTTTCATCAGATATTGACCGAAAATTTCAAGAAATACAAAAGATTTGATACATAAACAGGATTCTGATCCTCCCTGACTCAATACGCACATCCTTCCTTCTTCACGAAACTTTTTGAAATTAATTTTGGAACTGCATGTGCTAGAAACTATAGAGATCCCAAATGTTTTCAGAAGCGTCAAAACTTCACCATTTGAGAGTCCACACTCAATTAGATGTACTATCCGATCACATTGGATGGGCTGTATGTTAAAATTATAACTGGTTCATAGTTTCTTCTGTTGTACATATCTAGGGTTACATGCTTTTTTGGTCTTGTTCGGCTTTTGTAATTCCATTCTTGAATGCATTTTCCCTTTTCTCCGGAAAAAAATATTCTTATTGAATATGATATTTAAAATGAGTAAAATATTCTAAGTCCCTTTCATTTATCTTAATTACACAGACCGGCCCTTTATTTTAAAAAGATACGCTTAGGTCCATACCGTTAACTATGTTAAAAATAATCTAAAAATATAAATTTTCATTGAAATTTGTATTAAAATACATTTTATTTACTGATTTACCCTTCATATACTAAACACTTAACTTTGACTAAAGTTATTTTGAATTGACTAAAGTTATTTTGAAGAATTTAAAAGTTTTCTATCCTAATTTTATTTTGTAAATAATTATTAGTTTAGTGTATTTGTTACGTTATGATAGATTAAATTTAAGTAATTTAGTTAATGTAGACGAAAAAAATTGTTGGAAAAATTATTGATTCTTTAAGTAAAATAATACTTGACAAAATATATTTGTTAATGTCTGTAACATATTAAAAATTAAATTTATAGATTTAAATTATTTATATAATTAATATTCCAAAACTATATAATCTACTTGTGTAAATTTAATACCCTATTAAAAAGTTAGGAAATATATGCATTAAAATTATATTTTTGGCAAATATGAATTTTTAAATAATTCTTATGTTGTAGAGGGGTATTTAGTTGAAATAAAAGTTTAAGAGTCAAAATTAACTATCAACAAACGGTTGGATAGATAAAAATGAAATCCAAAATATACAAATGAGGCTTAATATGTAACATAAATTTTATTTTCAAAAAAGGTCTATACATGTTTTTAAAATAGAAGATTGATATCTTTAATTTAGATAAAGCAGCGAGGAAGAAGACAAAGAGAACCAGAGGATTTAATAAAGAATAAAATGATAGCATGCCACCCCAAAGGTACTTCTTTTACCAATTTTATTTAAATATTCACCAAAAGCTTTATTTCTTATCACGATTTCTAACAAACGCTACAAAATAACCACCGCAAATCTCCTTGTTTTCTTAGTGAATTTCCCAATTAATTGTTCCGGCCATCAAGGGCAGATTCGAACCCAAAAATCTAATAAGTACATATAAATACCTTAACAAAATTTGTTAATAGGTAAATTAGTTATCTAGTTTGTATATTAGCTAGGCATCAGATGTAGTATTTCACTTAATTTCTAAATTGAGTTTGAATCTTACGGTGATATTTTTTTCCAAATCAATTGTGATAAATGCTGTGAAAATATTTAGAGATTTTACTTCCTTATTCGTGCGTTGTTGATTCTTTTTTTTTTTTTTTTGGTTTATGGTAATTCAAAAATTTGGGCTTGAGTTTGAAACTTTTGATGTTGTAATGTGATTTTGTATAATAATTTGATTTTAGTAATCTCTTAAATATTAAAATTAGTGAGTTCTATACTTCTATTAGAGGGGCGGGGAAATTATTATATTATATTATATTATAATAATTAAACGTATTTAACCAAAGATATATTTCTTATTTTCGTAATGTAAATTGCCCCCCAAATGGGAAAGCTGTTAAACGTAATAGTGGATGAATTTATTGAAATGGCAAATTTATGTTACAACTATAGTAAGTGATTAAAACATTACATTTTTAATTGAAAATACTCACAAATGTAGTTAATTTCATACACTATCCAATTAGTTGAATTTCCTCAAATATTTAATTTGAAGTTGTTAAAATTAGTAGTAAATAAAATTATGAAAATTACCTTTACAAATGTTGTCATTAGCATTGTAAATGTAGTTGGTGATTAAAATATTGCATTATTACTTGTAAAATCTTTCAGTGTAGTTAATTTCACTCAAACTGATCTAACTAGTTAACTTTCTACAAATAAGGAATTTGTTAAATATAGCAGTAAATGTCATTATTGAAATAGTAAGTTCCCTTACAAATGTTATCATTCGTAATATAAATGGAGTCAACCGATAAAACATTATATTCTTAATCATATTACATATTGTTTTGCATTATAATAATATGGAGGTTTGATAGCCTTTTGGATACCAAGGTGGGATGGGATCAAATCCCACCTTTTCCTCTTTGGCACCAAGTTAAAAAAAAGTGTTGTTTGGTGCCTACCGGCTAGTGTCAACATCCAGTGGTCAGCCGATGGTGATGCTCCGAAGATGGTGTCTTTCCTTTATTTTTTTAATGAAGGGAAATAATGTAAAATTTGTTAGGATTTCTGTCACCCAAGAGGGGGTGAATTGGGTGTTAAAAAATTTTCGTTCAAAACTTAGTTGATCAAAACATCTAAATCATAAGTTAATCAAAATAGAGTATGAAATCAGATTGAGTAAGAAAGAAACAATTAGAAATTTGAGAAGATGAAGGTAAGATCATCACACAACAATTTATCTTGGTTCGACCCTCTCTAATCTACGTCCAGTCCTTAGACTCCTCTAAGATTTTCAATTCACTATAACTTTCAAGATTAAACTAGGTACTTGGAAAACCATTACAACCCCAAGTTCACTATAAACACTTGCAAGGTTGTTTCAAATTTGTAACGGTGGGTACTTAAGAACCCCATAAATGTTTCTAGGAATTTATGAAACCCACTCAAGTTTGTAACGGTTGGTATTTGAGAAACCTTTACAATCACTCCCCCTTACCACATGTAAAGTTATACTCTGTTTCATCAGGTCTATCCTAAGCGACTTTCAAAAGTTGGGATGATTACATTTGGGAAATGCTTTACTCTATGAAGCGGATTGCATTGACACTGAAGCTCATGGAGAAGTATAATATCAGAGTCCTAAAGTTGTGTGATTTCCTCAAATCCACACTCTCTATTATTTTGTGTTCGGTGACTCCATATATTTCGTCTCTTTTCTGATTGTTGCTTCCTCATATTTATAGATGTTGGCAAAATATATCCGTTGGAGAGGAGCGTTGTATTTTCTGTTCAGCTCTGGCTCTTATGCTCTGTTTTTAAAACCTGGTCTGCTCTGACATATTTGTTTGTTAAAAGAGAAATAATAGCCGTTGGTGTCCTAACAAGAAGCAAGTGTTTGGAGAAGATCAATCCGTTAGAAAGTGTTTTGCTTCTGTTACACTTCTGCTTCATTGGATAAGGTTGTATAAAGTTCTGCATTATATAGCTCTGATACGAAGAGTAGACTTTGTCTGTGAATTTGTCCGTTGAGAGCCCATGCTAAAGACATGTTTAGATATGCCTATTCCCTGTTGATAAGTCTAAGCATGAAGCATTTATGAGAGCAATTGATATTCAAAAAGTTGTTACACAAATAAGTAAAGATTTGGTAGAGTAAGTGAAGTTGTCAGACTTCAACTGTCAGAGAAAAAGTGCTTGAGCATTACACTTCAATGCTTGAGTATTGTAATGTATATTTTAAAGAGAAGTTCAATGCTTTAACTCAATGCTGGATCATAAGATGGAAGTATTTGAAAAATCTTTGAATACTTAAGTGATAAAAATATAGTGCTTGAGCACTGTCAATGGTTCTTAAGATTGCTTGAGTATTTTGTGCAAGTATTAAAAAGTAATGTGTTTTGAAATCCTCAATGCTCAAGTTTTAAGTCAATTTGCTCTAGCATTTTGTGTGCTTGCATTGCGTGCTGGAGCATTTTCAAAAAGCATGTGAGTAGGAAAATTTTAGGCTCGATACTCAAGCATTGGAAGCTAGTGCTCGAGCATTAGCAATGCTTTTCAGTCAATGCTTGTAGCATTCACTCCCAATGCTATGTGAAAATCTTAAATACTCAAGCACTATGACTTCATGCTCGAGCATTGGCCATGCTGGAAGCCATTGCTGGTGTATTGCTTGGTAGCACGAAGTAAAAGTCCTCAATACTCGAGCATTGTGATTCTAGTGCTCGAGCATTGGCTATACTTCCAGCCAATACTTGAATTGTTGACTGATAGCACTGTCTGATGCTTCTTCATTTAAGCTCGATGCTCGAGCATTAGGTAAGAATGCTCAAGCATTGGCAATGCTTACATGCGTGCTTGAAGTATTCTGTGAAAGCATTGAGTCCCAAAAGCACGATGCTCGAGCATTAGGTGTCAATGCTCGAGTGTTGGCTGTGCTTGATCCGTATGCTGGAGCACTGAGTGAAAGCATTGCATGAAAAATTGATTTTTGAACTCAATACTCGAGCATAAGGTGCTAGTGCTCGAGCATTGGCAAGTATTGTGTTGAAAACTTGATTTCTGGAGCCCAATGCTTGAGTATTAAGTGCCAGTGCTCGAGCATCAACTTGCAACGGTCATAACTCTCCCAATTCAACTCCAAAATTTGCATATAATATATCAATGGAAAGCCCTGCAAGTCTATTTTCACATGAAATATGAATAAGACCCAAATGAATTATGTGAAGAAAGTTATGATAGATACAATAAGAAAAGGTCAGAGATAAATGTTTACTTTTGACCACCGAGTTTAAAAATTTATATCTCCTCGATTTGAAATCATTTAATGTTGTTCTTGATGTTTATGAAACTAATTTTGAGTCTAGTTTTATATGAAATTGGTTTCAAATCAATAAGACTTGTATTTTGGGAGATATAGTCAAAACACCAAACATATATCGAGCTAACAGATACCATAGGAGGCCAATCTCGAGTATTATGGCCTAATACTCGAGTATTATGGTCCAATGCTCGAGTATTATGGTCCAATGCTCGAGTATTAACTCCCCAGATGTCAATGCTCGAGTATTATGGCCTAATACTCGAGTGTTGACTCCCAAAACTCACTAGGAAGCTTTGAAAACTCATCATACTCGAGTGTTTGAGTTTGTGCTTGAGCTTCAACTTTCTGAATAGTTCAGAGCATTCAAATGAAGTTGTGATGAAGGGTTAATCAATGTATAATGATAAAATATTTATTTGACACATTTCAACATTTAAAAAGAGTTATTTAACCACATCATTCTGTAATTAAAAGAATGCAAATGTAGTAGTAAATCAATATGCATATTAAAAACTTTTTGCTCTATTATATTTTACAAAACATATTGAATTATAAAAGCTTTTGGCTTTTTTATATTTGACATCATCAAAAATAATTTTATCTAATATTCTCCCCCATTTTGATAATGACAAATCCTTCATGAAAATATGTATGAATATAAAAGCAAATAGGATGATGCAACATATTTTTCATGACTATCTCTCCCCTTATTTGACAACAAAAAGTTTGCAATGAAATGTGATGCTCTTCCTTTGAATGCCGATGATGTTTTAAATAATTTGCAAATGGATTTGAGTTTCAACTAAAGGAAGGTTTTCAAGAAACACTACTACAGAATATACCTTTTACTACTGTAATTCGCACCCTTTTTTTTAAATGGGAGTAAAAAGTGAAAGCGGGCACCTACGGCGCCCTTTTATTCATAAAGGGTGCGATAGGGCGCCCTACGGCGCCCTATTCTGAAAAAGGGCGCCGTAGGTCGCGTTACGGCACCCTTTTCCGAAAAAGGGCGCCGTAGGGGCGACCTACGGTGCCCTTTTTCAGAATAGGGCGCCGTAGGGCGCCCTATCGCACCCTTTATGAATAAATGGGCGCCGTAGGGCATTTGCGCCCCCCTTTCAAATTCAAATCATCGTGTGCGTGTTATTTAGTGCTCTTCTCTCTTTTTTCAAACCGACAGCTCTCTCGATGGCATTGCTGCTCCTTCTTCTACAAGTACACCATCTCCTTCCCCAGACAGATCCTTGGTCCTGCCTGAAACACTGTATAGCTAAACGGATCTCGCTCAACGCCGCGTGGGTGTAAGTCATATCTTTCACTCAATTGTACAAGCTTCGGATTTTTCGCTCACCTCCTTCACAATCTTCTTCTCCACTTCAGGGTGCTTCAACTTGTCGATGAATTTACGCAAAGTTATATCTTTCTGGGCTTGCTATGGCAGCTGAGCAGAGAAGAAGCAAGATGAGTCATGTTCATATTCCGATCTCGTTGCTTTCTTCCTTCTTCCTCAATCCTCTACATT
>JANTPZ010118194.1:0-16905 GCA_025593235.1 Vachellia pachyceras
AAAGCATGTCATGCAAACTTTTCATGTATGTTAGTAAGCTTTGCTATTGGGATTTCCAAAAATCTCACCCTCCCCCACTAACCATTTCTAGGTACAAGTTCATCAAACGGAAAAGAGAAAATGTATGAAGCTTGAAGCATGGAATTTGATGAGATTTTGTTAATGAAACTATGTTGTAATATCATGCTATGTTGGAAGTTTATGTATGACATGTAATATGTAATGTAAACATATGCATGTATGTTGGTATATGCTAGTTAAGGAACCCCAAGTGCATGATTAAACATGGTTAAGAAAGGATTAGAAGTTAGAGTTTCAAGTGGTAAAGTTTGGAATTGAAAAACTTGATGAAATGTTGAAATTAAGTTAACCAAACCCCTAACTTTGGGCTAATGGAAAACAGAGCAAATGAACCCCAAATGGGATGAAATTTTACAGAAAAATATTTCATATTTCAAAATTTAAAACAAGACCAAGAACACTGAATTTGGAGTTTTGTACAGAAAGTTATTAAGTTCCAAAGTTGGAAGAAAATTACTGAAAAACATGGGAAAATAGAAAAATGACCAAATGAATAGTACTTTTTCACGAATTAAACTGTATCATTTGGGCAATTAAAGGACTCAATGAGTATTTTTCCCTTATAAAGGAACTTACAAGATTCAAATAGAAATTGGAAGCACTCAATTTTTATTTTTCTACAATTAGTTATAAATTTTCAAAGTTGGTCCAAAATGTAGTGAATAGTAACTTTCAAAAACTTGAAAGTTTTTAAATTGAAACTTTTGGACCCTTTGATCATAATGAGGCTTCCTTTTGATTCTAATTCACTTTATAATGAGGTTAAATGTTAAGTTAAGGTATGTCACACAATTTACATGAAAGATGATATATTTGCACTTAATTCTAATTATGAGCAAGTGATGGTTCAAATCATTGCTATTTCATTTCAGGAACTCAAGATTGTGCCACTATTTGCATAATTTGAGTATTAAATTTGACCTTCAAACGACTGGAGATCATATCCCTTTATTTCCTTGGGATATCCTACAAAAAGCCATTTGGTTGATCTGTTTGATAATTTATCGGAGGCCTGCTATTTAACATAGATCTCAGAACCTCAAATCTTAAGAAAAGACAAGCTAGGTTTCCTCCCAATCCATATCTCATATGGTGTCTTTTCAAATGCCTTTGATGGAACTCGATTTAGTGTGAGCACAGCTGTTTTCAGTGTATGGCCCTAATATGGTCAACGAACTATTTTCTGTTTGACTCATCATAGATTAAACCATATCTAATTGAGTTCGGTTCCTCATTTCAGAAATTCCATTCCATTGTGGTGTTCTTGGAGGAGTGAGTTGTGAAATTATCCCACAACTCCTAATATGGTAAACGAACTCTTGGCTCAAACATTCAACTCTTCAATCAGATCGAAGTGTTTTAATTGGCTTGTCAAGTTGGTTTTGTACTTCATTTTGGAATGCTTTGAACATTTCAAAAGATTCATATTTATGTGTC
The DNA here is from genome assembly GCA_025593235.1 of Vachellia pachyceras. NCBI lineage: Eukaryota > Viridiplantae > Streptophyta > Magnoliopsida > Fabales > Fabaceae > Vachellia > Vachellia pachyceras. The sequence continues at coordinate 1,519 of JANTPZ010118194.1, forward strand.
TTTAATAGATGTAACCATATCTACTGAAATCATACATCACGCATGTATCGAGAATTTAAGAACTCTTCAAGAAAGAATACATCACGCATACAAGAACTCTTCAAGACCTATTTATATATCAAACATCATAAACTCAATCTAAACGCACAATCGACAGGGCCCTGATACCATTGTTGAGATTAGAACAGTACACACATATCCAAAAACATGAATTTTTCAACTTCCAACCATTCTACTACTTGATTCATGTTTTCAAACTCTCATTCATGCATGGGAAAACATGATTTCAACTCTTTTATATCAAATGGAAAATTGGACAGCACCTCCCCTGTTTTCTCATGATTTTCCAAATTTACTAAAGTTACAAAACAACTTCAACAACAACCACAACATCACCAATATCCTTCTTTCAACAAGAGGAAGCATTTGCAACCAATAAATAGCTTTAAATCCCTCTCTTCCTCACTTTTCTCTCAAGAACCCTAGGTTATGAACTTGAGAAAAGAGAGACCAAAACAGATTTCTAAACCATGGAAGTGAAAGAGGAAGTTGTAAGGAAGAGATTGGTATATGGTAAGAGGTGCTTCTCTACTTACCTTGAATTTCCACCAACTTTTCCTCTCTTCTTGGCTCCTAAAATGGCGTCACTTTGCTCCCCAAAATCTGCTAGTGCTGCCGTGAAAAATGGCTGGAGAATAAGGGAATTGTTGCTTTATTAAATCATGAATTAATGGGTTGTAAGGTTGAGATTGTGTCTTGTAACTTAAAGGAGATCTAAGGGATGAGATGCTTCCACCTATATGCCACTTGTCATGCTCTTAATAGCCCTCATAAAGTGCTAATCATGCTCTAAAAATCTGTTAACCATTTGGTTACTCAAACCAAACTGGATCCCATTCGGTTACTTTTACCGATTACACCTTTTACCGGTAAACTTAACTTTATTCCGGTAAATCTTTTTCTACTTTTCTGGAGATATTTTCTTTCTCATTTAATCTCCATAATTCCATCTTGAATATAACAAAATTATTATCCCCAAAATACCCTTTACTTTTCTCAAATTTTATAGGATTAGTTTATCCTGTCCGAAATCCCTGAAAACGTACAATCGGAGAGCAAAATTCTTTTAGGGCCTTGAAAAATGATATATTTTTCACTGATTCTCAAGCCCTTTTCCTTTTTCAAAAATTCCCTCTAGATTGTTCAAAATTAATTTTTGAAATAATTTTATTTCGGGGATTTTTGGGTATTTTTCCCAATTTTGGGGAAAATCGCCTTAATTGTATACTGGATAATAATTTTATTAAATACTATATAATTCACTGGATTTTCCATATTTTTCTCTAAATTTTTGGAGGGCTCCTGGTACCTTAAATAATTATTTTCCCCTTTTTCACCCTTCAAAATTATATAAATAAAAATCTAATTTGAATTTGGAAAATCCGTGATTCGTCATTTCGACCGTTAAGTAGAGATCTATCTATTGGGCATCTGTAAATTTTTCTGATATTTTGGTCAACTGGTTGACTTTTTGACTTTTGACTTTGACTTTTCTTCTGTCAAATGACTAAAATGCCCTTCATCTTTCTCATAATTACTTTCTTTTGCCCTTACTTTCTCTACTTTTTCCAAATTTACTATTGTGCCCTTACTTTTGATACTGAAAGACCTTTATGTCCTTGGTCTTTTATTAAATGACGTATGGGTCCCTTTCCTGAAGGTTTTCCCATCCCCATATTACTCTGGGCATTTTTCTTAACTTTGGAGTTCCTACGGAACTACGTGTACTACGCCAGTTCTAACTACAATTTCTGGCTATAACTTCTTTTCTTTATGAGCTATTTGCCTCTGATTTCTCTTTTCATTTCCTAGTTATCGGATTAGCATTGATTTCAGCTAGCATAGAAATTGTGGATATTACACTATACAATTATATGTTGTAGCAATTTTACGTCGATTTATTATTCAAATTAAGTTTGATCATTAGTTAACTAAATATATTGAGTCGACAGGTTCACATGTTATCCATATCATTTTTGTTAAGGAAGATGCGTCTTCAATTTTCTCTTAATGGTACAAGTTACTTGAACTTCTTTGATTTTCTCTAATCAATTAGATAAGATGCATTTTCTTAATTTTTTCATTATTTATAAATTTAACTTGTAAAAAGTTGAAGCTTATGATATGTGGACTTGTCAAATAAGCATACTTGGTCAATTAAGAAATAAGCTTAACTTGGATAATAGATATAATGAAATTGCTACGATTTAAAAACTTTCACAACACACATTGCACATTGGTGAAAAGTTTCAAAATAACAACACTTTTAAGTGAATTTTTTTTTTTCATGAAAAAAAAGAAAAATGATTTGGATACAATGTGGATCACCTAAGTATATTTGGTCAATTAACTTAAAAATTAATCTAGATAACAGTTAATTGGGCTAAAATTGCTATGATTTAAAAAATTCAATGTGACATTGCTTTTAAAAAAATTATGAGATAATATTTATCCTAAGAGAAAACATTCGTGGTAAAATTAGACCTTACCCTAAACGAAATAAATTTTAAAAAAGTAATAATAAAATCAAAATGGAAAAATACTAATAAGATTGAAATAAAAATTTTAAGAGTTAAAATACGAAAAAAAATTGAAAGAAAGAATTAAAAAGGATGAGTAAACGTTTTATCATTCAAAAAATTGTTTGAATTATAATTTTTTTAGCATTCCAAACATTTCATTATTTTCAATATCTTGACCCCATAGTCTACTTTCTCCCTGTTTTCTTGTCAATATCTTTTATTGGCATTCATAAAGACCCAAATTGTAGAGAAAGAGTCATGGAGACCCAAAATGTAGAGAAAAAGCCATGGATAAGCATGTGAGGCCCAAGCCCAATTTCAAATAAATTGACCTAGATTGCTGTCAATAGAATTTTAAATGTCATTTAATTTTTGGCATTTTTATTAAATAATTAGCCAAAAATAATTATTTGAAGTATTAGCAGCCTTAAACATCTGATCTCAAAGTAAGGAAAACTAGCTTGAAATTTCTAGTATTTTATAAAATTGTTGCCCAGAATACGAGAAAAGTGATTTCTCGGATCAGAAGGAAAGGACCCGGAGAAGCCCTGAAATTAGGGTTTTCTTTAAAAATTAATTAAAGAAATCCCGAGAAGCAAATTGAGGAAAGAAAGAGTGTGAGAATATCGGTATGAATTTTAGGAATTTTTGGTGCCATTAGATTCAGTTACTTATTGGTAGCAGTTTTATCAGTGTTACGATAGAGTAAAGTAACTTTCTAAAAGCATAAAATTTTCAAAGGTAAGCATGTCATAATTGTTTTGTTCCACTTGTAATGGTCCTAAATGAAGACCAAAAGAGAGAAATAAATGTCTCAAACAAGTGGTAGAATTTATCAGAACAAAGTTACTTTATCGATCTAAGTTACACTGGATCAAGGACACATGTCATTCTTGTGTTGGATCACAAAATCTTATCTTTCTTCACTAAATTCCAGCCCATAAATGCTGAAGACATGTGTCAAAAAGGTGTCAAATGTGTTGAAGAATCATAGCCTTTGTATCAAACTAACTTTGCAAGAAACCATCCCAACCCTTAGATCATTTTTATTTCTTTATTAAGTCATCTTCCACCTCCTTCCTAGCCATTTTGGTCATCCAAAAAACCAGAAAAAAGAGAAAAGAAGGCATCACTTTGAGAAGGAGTAAGAAGAGAAGAAAATCTTCAAGAACTCCAAGTCTAGATAAGCTTTCATGACCACTTTTACATATTTTCGATCCTTGGAACCTCCTCTTCACTTCTAATGGTGTGGTTTTTGAGATTATGACTATTGGAAAGTTAGAGTTCTTGAGAGAAAAAATGAGAAAGGGAGGGATTTAGCCCAAATAATTGGTACCAAACAACTCTATGCAAGTTAAGAAGTTGATTTGTGTATAATTTATGATGGTTTAATTTTTGTATAAAAGTTTGGAATCTCAAAACCCAAGGGAAGGTTCTGTCCAATTTTCTATTTGGATGGAAGGAGATGTTTTGATGTTATATAATGCATAAGAAGAGGTAAGAGAACAAGTTATGCAACTACATGCATTAGAAGTTGAAAAATCATTTTGTTTCCATTTTCTCTGATTTTCGGTCAGCTGGAATTCTTAAAGAAGGAATGATTTTTTTTGATGATTTTATGCTTCCATTGGATTTAGAATGAAAAATTGTGTCGGGTGGAAGTGATAAAATGATTTGGGAAGCATTGGGATTAATTTTGACAAGTTTAAGAGCTTTAGGGTTCATAACGTTCAAGAGGAAGTTTTGCCAAGTTTTATTGTATTTTATGGCTTGGAATTGACTTGGTATTGATAGCCATGACATTATATTGAGTATAGGAAAGTGAATTATCAAAGAACTCTCTTGGAAGGATAAGAAAGAGAGCTTCCAAGTTCAAGGACAAGTAAAAGAACAAGGTAGCAAAAGCTACTAACTCTACACGAATAATTGCATTTATGATATTTGTGACTTGTATTTCTTGCATGAAAAATTTGTGATGTTTGAATATGTTATTATGTGAATTTTAATATGCTATGGCCATATGCAAAGTGAGAAATTTTTGTGAAGATCACAAGTTCATGCACTTATTCCTAAGATTGAATAATTGTCATACATATTAGTGGTTATGTGACCGATTTTGCTATTGGGATTTCTTTGAAATCTCATTCTCCCTAACTAACTATTCCTAGGTACAAGTTCAAGCAAAGGCAAAGGAAATGTGAGTGAAGAGTAGATGGAGTTTTATGTGACATTTTGATTACAAAGTTATTATGTAATGTAGCTTTATATATTTGGACTTAATGTATGACATAAACCTCTACTTGATGAGTATGTATATATGTATGAATGCATATATGATTATGTAAGCTAAGGTGAAGTATTTTATGTCATAAATACTTTGAATAAATTTTTGGAAATGGTAAAGTTTTGGACACAGGGTAAAAACCCTTAAAATGTCCACAACTTTTAGCAATAAAGAAAAATAGTAAACTAAGTCCAGTTGAGCTGAAATTTTCCAAAAAAATAGTTCATATGGTGAGCTTTAAAATGAGTTCAAGTTCACTAAATTTCAATATCTACACAAGAAGTTATGGTTTTCCAAAGTTAAGAGGAAAATCTGGAAAATTGAAAAATGACCATATGAACAGTGTAACTTCACGAAATAAATTGTACTAATTGAGCAATTTTTGGACAAATGAGTAACTTTCCCTATAGGGAATGTTATAAGTTTGACATAGAAATTGGAAACCACTCAATTTTGATTTTCCTAAAATTAGTTATGAATTTTCAAAGTTGGGCCATAAATTAGAATTTTGACCAAATGAATAATAATCCAAGAAGAATTTTGAAACTTCAATTCTTTGGTCATTTGAAGTTGTGAAAGGCCTAAAAGTGGTTCAATAATGATATATTATGAAGCTAAAGAGTTAAAGTAAGACGTGTTACGCAGTCAACATTAATATTTTTACCGGAAGGGGTGAAAATGCCCCATTTTAAAATTTCGTGGTCTAAAATGGCCTCTTGACAACTTCGGTATGCCCCATTGATCTATTTGCAAAATCTTTCAGATTATTTTTGTTCATTTACCCTTTTTTAATTTTATGCCACATTATTATAGTAAACCACATCAATATCGTTTTCTTTTTAGTGTCCAACTTCTTATCTCTATGTTTTTTATGAATATGACTCCTTTTTATAATATGTAATCTTGATTAAAACACAGTAGGACATTAAATTTAAATGTCCTTTTTATGCAAATTTAAACATTGGTTCATTATGTTATAAAGAATTATCCCACTCCACTAAATATAATCTTGCTGTTAACTTCATTTATTTCTTTGTGTTGAAACATTCCAAAATCATTACATCTTCTCAACAAGTTGTAAAGTGCAAGAGTTAAACATACGGTACATCTATAATTAGAGTTAACTAATGAATAAAATTACATTAAAGTACATATTTTATCTTAATTTGATAAGAATATGGACGCTTGTACTATTTGATTAGTAATATAAATAAATGGTATTCATTTTTTCCCTTGTTTTTTCCTATAGTCTTTGGTCATATTTCAATCTTACAAAATTAAAGGTGATTGACGATGCATGATGTTTTGCGACACGAAGTGGGTAAATTAGTTGAGAGGTCGTAGATTATCGATTAAATATGTTAAAATTTGGTCCCAGTTTTTACAAGATATTTTGAGGAAACCAGACACAACATTCCTGAGAAATGCTTCCTTAAATTATCAAGTTGAAGCCGATGAATAATGTACCTTTGAATTGCATAACTATGTTAAGGATTACTAACAGAAATTTTCATTTATGAGTTGTGGGTATCTGGAAATTTTTTGAGAAGAAATGTTACTCCGAAAGTATAAAAAAAGTGTGGCAATCTCACCCTAGTCATTAACTAATGTTAAGTTTGACCATTAAACACGTAACATGCTACTCATCGCCCTCAATGGCATGATTAGTTGAAAAGTCAAATAGCCACCATGTAATCATTTCTCTTCCTCCACCAACTTCACCTCTCCAACATTCGTCCACCATGTAATCCTCACTTCTCTTATAGATTCATCCATGCTCCCCACCACACTCTCCTCCTCCTTCATTGTTTCCATATCTTTTTCTTCATTCGAGTTCTCAGCCTCCCAATCAATGACTTCTGCCTTCTTCAGCGAACCATTCGCCCCTGCCATCTCCATCGGCTCATCGATCTCGTCAAAAGATTAAAGCTTATGATACATGGATTGGTCAAATAAGCATATTTGGTCAATTAACAAGAAAACTTAAATTGGTTAATAGCTGTAATGAAATTGCTACATTTTAGAAACTTCTGCAACAAACATTGCTCATGAGTGAAAACTTCTAGATTATTATTGCCCATAAATGAAAACTTTTGGAAGCAAAGAAGTTGTACATAAATCCAAAACACAAATGATGTAGATACAATGTGGACTATCTCTGTATATTTAATCAACTGATAGTAAAACTTAATCCAGATAACTGTTGGACCGAAATTTCTATGATTTGAGAATATTCAGGGTGATATTGTTCTTCAAAATATTTTCGGAACAACATTGCTCTTGATTGAAATCATTCTATAAAAAAATTGAACCTTAAACTGAAAAATATATAATATAACAAATAAATTTAAAATAAGTAATAATAAAATCAAAGTAAACATTTTATCATTCAAAAAATTTCTTAAATTATCATTTTGTTTAAGATTCTAAACATTCCATTAATTTCAATATCTAGATCGACCAGACAATCTACTCCGAACCTCACTCCTTAAAGGCGATTACTTTCTCCCTATTTTCTTTTGCCAGCATCTTGTATTGGCATTTGCCTCTAAAGGGATGGTCCAAAGATCATTTTCATCAACTTTTGCTTAAAATATAGTTAAGAAACTCCTCATTTAAATTATTGAAGGTTATATTTTCAAATATTGAAATATTTTAAAATATTATATATATCATTTATATTTTATCCAAATATAATTTATATTTCCTAAAATTTATAATTTCATTTTTATGTTATAATTTTTTTCATGCAGAGATCTCAACGCGCAATTCCCCCAATATGGCCTTGGCAGCACCTGTTCCTCTCTTATACATACTTTTCAGTTTTCACATGAGAGATTTTATGTAGACTTGGTCATGAAGTAATGAGTATTTGTCCATTCAAATAGGGTAATAACATGAATAGTTCAAGAGGTTTAACCAACTCATTTTGAAATATGCAATTATTGCCTTAACCTATGTAAGTGGGATTTTGTTGGTTCGATCCCACTTATTAATATGTATAAGCCATTCAAAATTTATACTCAGTAGTGTGAGATTTATACACATAGATTTACATATTATTATGGGAAAGAAAACAAGAACCAGAGGACAGTCAATAATGTAAACTGGGTTTTGGTCCTTGGAGCAAGAACTAGAGGATAGTTAAGAATGAGAATTGGGTTTTGGTCCTCGACTCTGTTTGGATTTTGTTATGAAGATAGAATTGGATTCCATACAGCATTGAGAAATAATCATACCTAGTTGAAGAATCTGAATAAGTAGTCTAAAGCCTTCGTGTACTGATAATGTATGATGAATTTAAGGGAAAGAATATAGAGGAAGAGAGATTTACAAGATTAGGGTGAATCAATATCAGAGCTTACATAAGATAATAGGGGGATACATAATCAAGGATAACGGTAGATATGGACATCCACATAATAGTATTCATAACAATATATTTGAAAATTATAAATAATATATAGATATACTATAAAAATATTTAATAATAGAAATATATTTTATAATATTTAATATTTAAGATATGTGGGTAGTTAAATCATATATCAATTGATTGAGCTTTATTTATACATCTTTTGTACTTGAATTTCCAGAGTTTTTGATCCAATTTTAACCCATTCATTACCCTTCTTGTGCTTAATTTGAGAATTAGAGTTGTTAATTTGGATTAGTGTAATTTTGGGTGCATTTACCATAATTATGATATAACTATACTTAAATTCCATCATGAGCAAATGATACTTTAAATATTTGCTATTTTATTTTAGGAACTCTAAACAAGAACTTGAGGAAAACATCTCTGGAGAAGTTCGCCGCGGCGCAATCCAAAGTTCGCCACGGCCAAAGTTCAAACAAACCAACAAAGGACTCTCGGGAGAGGTTCGCCGTGGTGAATATCGCGCGTCAGCACCAGAATTTGCTCCAAATGGAAAATAAACCCGAGCCGGTTCCTTGGATCCGACCTTGGACGGTTAGGAGCACCTAGTTAGGGTAAGTTCGAAGGAAGCAACAAAAAAGGAGGCAGAAAACACTACACACACATTTCTCTCATCCTCTCTACTCTCTAAACCCTACTTTCACTCTATTTCATCACCATCAGTCAATCATGAGACTTCCATCATCTATTCAGAGCCCACTTTCTCATAGAATGAGTAGCTGAGTATCTCCTTTCCTCTTGAGGATGAAGATGGTCTGAGTTCGAAGTTCTGAAAGGGGCGTATTTGTTTTCAATCTGTATTTATGTTATGGAATACTTGGATTCTGAGTTAGAACTTGCAATTTGTACGTAGATACTTGGTCTCGTCGAGCCAAACATGGATTATTTGTGTATTGAAGTTGTTTTGTGTTTGACATGGTAGAATGAAATCTCATCTCTACTTATTTAGTGAAATCTTCATTGTTCTCTTTAATCTTCCTAGTTGTTCTTGATTTTAGAGGCAGTGATGTGTTGAGTTGAATTTTGCACCTTGCGATTTCCGTACACATACTAAGTGTTTTTAAAGGGTTCCATGGAATGGAGTTCATTACATGGAATTTCTGACCCAGCGAGTTGTTGGGGTTTTCGATTACGAAACTTAGTGCGAAAACCGATACTTTCCCTAATCTTTTGTGAACTATGATGACCTACTCATTTTCAAGAGGAATTCCACTATCCAACACCTTTTCACTCCAATCCTGTTTTACTGCTTCCATATAATTAGAAAATACCAAAAACAAGTTTTACTTTGAATTTAGTCTTTTGTGCATAGCAATTTTGAACCAAAAACTATTTCCATTTGAATCGTAAACGTAATCACAAGCTATTAACTATTGGTGTGCTTAGCTCCGGAGAGAACGACCCTACGGTTGCACTCTGTACAACCCTTGTAAATCATAATAATTACTTTTTTGATCCATTTCCAAGGCTAGACAATGACAGAGTTTTATAATTTGCGGATTAGTCAGACAAAAAATTGGCGTCGTTGCTAGGGAGCTAAGTGCCATCAGTTATTTAGATTGTGTTTTTGTTTGTTTATTTTGCATTAGTGTTTATAGCATAGGACTAACTTGTTCATATCATAGCATTGCATTTTAGGAAACATACTTGAATTCATTAGTTGTCAGCTGCATTCTGGATAATTCCCCCCTTTCGCCTTGACTAAATTCCATTTTCGCCGCGACTCACGTGAACTTTCACAGAGAAACATCCTCTCGGGTGTAGTGTACCGTGACCAAAATTGAATTTCACCGTGACTAAACTTGCATTGTTTACGAGAGATTCCTCTCGGATGTAGTGCGCCGCGACCAAAATATATTTTTGCTGCGGCCAGTAAGCTGAATTTTCACTTGTTAACCCTCTCGGGTACTGTACGCCGCGATGTAATTATACTTTTATGGCGGCCAAAGTTTATGTTTCACACTTCATTCACTTATTTCATTTCATTCTCAATACATACATACAGTTCAATCATACATATTCATTCATACACTTACACACACTTATTCCATACCAAGATGTGATAAAGGATGTTACTACAGACGAGATGGATATAAGGCTTCATCTCTGGACGACACTCGGAACGGCGGATATACATTTAAGACCTATGAGGGACATGCCAACCCATCCCAGGTAAACATAGAGTCTCGGCAATAGCATTCTCAGGGAACTAGCTCATGAACTGAACGTAATGATCACGTTTAGCAGGATGTAAGGAGAAATGGGTACGGATGGTGTGACGGCTAATCGTGTGCTGAAGCGTGGTTCCTTGAAAATCAATGAAAAGTGCGGACTCATGGCGGCATTTGGAATAAAAGTGATGGACGAATGGAGGTTCCCCTGGGAACGCTAGCGAATAAGGCCAGTAATGCCAGACTCAATCAATCGGCGAACGAAAGGGTGGTTAGAAGGTGTTAAAGGAAATGAGCGTTCCTTAACCAAAGGACGCTTCTGAGTAAGCTCAAAAATGTCCTCGAAGGATTGAGATGGTTCTGGATTAGGAATATGTGGTTCTACTACATTAGGCCATTTGGTCATAGGCATAGTAACTGACTCAACACAACAAATCAAGCACAAAAAACAATGAAAACATAAGTTAACACAGGTGAAAACTAGCTGCAGCTCAAGTTGGTCGTGGCAAAAATTAGGGTTCGTCTCGGTGAATTATAAACTTCGTCGCAGTGAAAATCGTAGAGCTTGAATAGCGACATCGGCAAAAAACAACGAATGAAAACCGAAAGAAAATGGAAATGCAATGGAGGAAAAAGGTTGAGGTTGCTTACTCTAGTATACAAGAATGTAGTGGTGCGGAGTAACATGAGAGTTGTGGCGGCAAATGGAGGATAAGCAGAAATGTGAGAGACAGAGCAACCAATGGCAATGGCGAAATGGAGAATGAAATGGAAAACAAACTTAAAAACAAAAAATGGCGGGAGATGAAGAGACACGATTTTCGTCGCGGTGCAACCAATTTTTGGTCGCGACGAAAACCATGGGAAGACAAACAGTCTCGAAGTTTAGCTACGGTGAAAAATACTTTAGTCGTGGTGAACACTTCCTGAGAGAACAAATACAACAAACAACAAATTTGGCCAGGGCGAAACACCGTAGAGAAGAAAAACACATATGGAAACACAAAACAAAAGACAATAGTCAGCATTCAAACCTAGAACTTCAACCAATCATTATGCACATCCCAAAGTATTGTAGGCACCCTACAATACTTACATTCTCCCGCTCCTTCCTTATTTCCGTCCCCACAAACCCTTATAAACCTCCAGTCGCGCGTGACGCTGTCAACGCTCTCTCTCTCGTGCCCATCTTTAGCGACCCACGGACCCCTGTCGACGCTCTCTCCCTCTCGTGCCGTCATCCCTTCGCACGATCGAGACCCTTCGTTGTCGTCTCTCCATCTCCAGCGACCCACTGGTCGCCATTTCTCCATAGCCACATTGTTCGAGGAAGCTTCGCACGACCGGTCCCCACAGCGACCCCACGCCGTCACCGTCTCTCCTCCGCCGTCTCTTCACAGGTAAGAAAATCTTACTCGCTTCTTACTATACTCTCTTTGCCGTCAACTGTATATCGTAAGAGAGAATCGTTTTGCGGTTTTTGTTGCTTATTTTCTTTTGTTGCTTCGCACTATACCCTTGTTTATTATGTATGAGGCTCGTTTGCTTGATTCGTAAACCGGGTGCTTCAGCTTCCTCTTAACGACAAGAAAAGGATATAGCGTAGGTAGTGAGTAGATGAGGTCCGACCCTCATTCCAGCGAGGAGCTACTTGAGCTTCGTTCACGTCAGGGGTCCAAAGGAGATGTAGTTGCGTGTACTGATTCTTTTTTAGATTGGGTTATACATAAATCGAAATCGTTGGTAAAAAAATATACATAAATCGAAATAAAATTATTTTCATATACATACTTCATAGATTATATAGAGTAGAAAAGGTATTTTCTACCATTAATTCAAGCAAATCCAAAGTAAGCCAGTTGTATTCAAATTTCACTTTATTAAAAAAATCATGTTAGGATTTTTTGAATTAAAATTTCTCAAAAATTTTATAAAACAAAGTAATTTTAGTAATTTCATTAAATTGACTCATACATTTATCACTTTGTAATATAGATTTATCCCTGTCCCCCAATGTTACGACCAATTAAATAAATTAAAATTGTTTCGTTAATTGTATCAACTCTCATGTTAAAAAAACATTGCTAAAATTTCAATTTTATTTTAATTTAGTTATATGTAAATAATTATATAAACCCTAAACTCTTTGAACATTTAGGAGGTTATATAAACCCTAAACTCTTTCAATTTAGTTAAACCCTAAACCCTATTAAAAATAATGTTTTGTAATATTTTATACATGAATATTTTATTTACTTGTAAATAATATAATTTTTATTTGTTTTGAACTAGATTGTGTGCGCTTAGTTTACAGGGATAGAGGTTATGCATTTAATATCTTTTTAAATTTGAATGTTGTTTACAATGTTTTAGGGTTTAATAAATGGATCATACTTGGATGAATGCGTTAAGAACTAGTGATGAATATGAGAATGGCATGGAAGAGTTTATTGAATTTTCTAAAAGAAATCCGACTAGCAAAAATGGGATGTATTTTTATCCCTGTGTCAAGTGTATAAATGGGATTAGGCAAAATATTGATGATATAAGGGATCACCTAATTTGTGAGGGAATAAATCCCTAGTACACAAAGTGGATATGGCATGGGGAAAAACTAAATGCATATGCAGCCCTCGAAAGAGATTCTGTGTATGCAGTAGATAAAGATAGAATGGAAAGAATGATTCACGATGTTGAGGTAGAATCTTTTGCCCAAGCGCTTGTATATGAAAGCATGTGGAGAGATACAGAGACACCGTTGTACCCTTGGAGTAAGCATACATGCTTGACGGGTACATTTCATTTGATGAACTTGAAGGCATCTTGTGGGTGGACCGACAGTAGTTTCACATTGTTGCTACAGTTGTTGGGTGATATGCTTCCAGAGAACAATGTACTTCCAAATCGTATGTATGAAGACAAGAAAATCTTATCTACGATGGGCATGGAGTACAAGAAGATACATGTGTGTCCTAATGACTGTGTACTATATAGAAATGGGTATGAATATCTTAATGAGTGTTCGAAATGTAAAACTGCACGATACAAGGTGAGGAAAGGTGGTGATTGTGGTGATAAACTAGCTAAAAGGCTACCTTTGAAGGTACTGTGGTATCTTCCAATTGTACCACGGTTTAAGCGTTTATTTGCCAATGCAACAAAAACACAAAAGTTGAGATGGCAATGTGATGAGAGAATATCTAATGGAAGGTATCTTCGACACCCGGCTGACTCTCTACAGTTGAAGAAAATTGACAAAATGTTTCCGCAATTCGGTAGTGAGCCAAGAAACCTTTGGCTTGGGCTTTGTACAGATGGCATGAATCCGTTTGGGACACTCAGTAGTACACATAGTACGTGGTCGGTACTCATGGTGATATACAACCTGCTTCCCTGGTTGTGCATGAAACGTAATTATATGATGCTTACTATGATAATTTCTGGACTGAAACAGCCGGTGAATGATATTGATGTTTACTTGAAATCTTTAATTGAAGACTTAAAGAAGCTATGGGTGGAAGGCGTTGATGTGTTTGATACATACATGCAGGAGTCATTTAAGTTACATGCGATGATCTTCACAACGATAAATGACTTTCCTGCGTACGGTAACTTGTCTGGAAACAGTGTCAAGGGGCATAAAGCATGGTTGATATGTGAAGCAGACACGTACTTCTTTCAACTTAAGTATGGGAGAAAAATTGTCTACCTTGGTCATAGGAGGTTTCTTCATCGGTTTCACCCCTATCGTAGGTTAAGAAAGAGTTTTAATGGCTTTCCGGATAATGGAATGGCTCCAAAAGCATTAACCGGAGAGGAAGTGTATCGCCGGATAGAGAATGTCAATGTCATCTTCGGTAAGAATTAGAGAAGTGCCAGCGAGAAGAGCATATGGAAGAAGCGGTTAACTTTTTTTATCTTCCATATTGGCGTACTCTTGATGTGAGGCACAGTATTGATGTAATGCATGTGGAGAAGAACGTTTGTGATAGCCTTGTCGGGAGCTGTTGCACATACCGAGAAAGACTAAGGATGGAATTAGTGCGAGACTAGACTTGGTTGAAATGGGAATAAGAGAACGGTTACATCCAAAGCTAAGAGATGATGGTAAAAAGGTGTACATGGAGCCAGCAGTGCATACACTGTCAAAAGTCAAGAAAAAAAGTTTTTGTGAGTGTTTGCATACCATCAAGGTGCCACAAGGGTATTCTTTGAATGTGAAAAGGCTTGTTTCATTAGATGATTTGAAGCTTGTGGGATTGAAGTCTCACGATTCTCATGTATTGATGCAGCAATTATTACCAGTAGCTATTAGAGGCATTATGAAGGATGACATTCGAGCCACCATAATAAGGCTTTGTGTTTTTTTAATGCTATATGAGCAAAGAGATAGAAGTTGAAAAGTTGGATGAATTAGAAAATGAAGGTTACATTATTCTCTCCCAACTAGAGATGCATTTTCCCCCAACATTTTTTGATATAATGGTCCATCTGGCTGCTCATTTAGTAAGAGAAATAAGGTTGTGCGGTCCGGTTTACCTAAGATGGATGTACCCTTTTGAGTGTATAATGAAGGTTTTAAAAGGTTATTCAAACTTATCGACCTGAAGCATCCATTGTGGAAATATATGTAGTGGAAGAGGCTATATAGACTTTTGCAATGATTATCTATTTGGGGTGAATGTACAATCACGGTATGAAGAAGGTGCAAGCAAGGGAACACGAGGTTTAAAAGTGAATAGTATGCCTCGTGAAGAAGTGTTACAAGCACACCTATATAACTTGAATAATATGGAAGAAATTCAACCTTATTTCCATGAACACAAACAGGTGTTAAAGAAGATGTACCCTAGGAAGAATGACATGTAGATAGCGAATGAACAGAATAAGACATTCATAGGATGGTTGAAG
>JANTPZ010118199.1:0-11346 GCA_025593235.1 Vachellia pachyceras
ATAAGTTCATAAGTGAAGAATATCATAAAGCTTCACAGATTGAAGCTTAAAGCCTCTAGTAAAGTTGTGATTTGTTGATCACGAGGCTCGCTAAATGATATGAGATCTTGAAAGTAAAGTAAAGATCTCTCTAAACTATAAAAGCACAAAAGAACTAAGGGAGGTGAAAAATCTTAAAAGTCCCTATTGGAGTGCTGAAGTTTAGAAAAGAATGTGATAACTCAAATGAGTATTATGTCTCTCTAAAGCCTATTATGAGGCTATAAGTATAAGTTAAGGAAGAAAGATAAAGGAGCCCTATAAGTTATACGAACTCACCACGTATTGAAAGAGAAGACTTAACGATGAGTTAAAGGCAAAGACACAGAACAGAGACAGATAATAAAGTCAGCAAAGAGTGATCTTGAAAAATGAAACACGAGGTAAGAAGTAAGTCAACCTCGTAGATTTTATTTTTCAAAAAGTAATGGTCAGTTAGCAAAGATCAAAAAGCTCTAGTGAAGTGAAAAATTGGCATGATTCTGAGATAGTCATAGAACGTCTTAGAATATAAAGCTAAAGAGATGTTAAAAGTCAATAATTAATTCATGCCAATAAGAGAAGACGACCGTTAAAGTTAAGGTTGGAGATAAAAAACCTTTGAGGGTATCTCCAATAATAAAGATTAAGTCAGTCTTCAAGGCTAAGAGAGCCGAGTTAAAGAAATGTTCTAAGAATTTAAGAGTTGAGGCAATAATCATTGTTTGGCCTTACTCCCAAGTCTGAGTTAAGAGTGCCAAAAATTTCATGTTTCCTATGCAAAAGGAAAGATCCTACAACAGATAATTATAAAAGTATTCTGGTAAGAGCTAGTGCCAGAGAAGGTATGTAAGGAAACAGAAGAAGAGATGAAAGATAAGAGCCTAGAGTTAAAGACTTAGATATGTAAATTTCGAGGATGAAATTTATTTTAAGGGTGAGAGAAATGTAATATCCACCATTTTTGTAAATTGAAATAGAGGCCAAACTGATAGAAATGATATAAGACAAGGCTAGAAATAAAAGTACAGAAAGAAAAGATATCAATGGACCAAAGAGACCCTGATCAATATAGTCCTAAGGCTTTGAAATTTCTAAGAATGTAAGCCAGGGACATAAATGTCATTGAGTATAAAGACCAAGGGCAATATGGTCATTGGATAAAAAGGGCCAAATCAATAGTCAACAATTAAGTTAGATCCTACAGGTAGAAAGCACAGAAAAAGTTGATGCTAATGAGCTGAATGACCCAAAGTCAGATCTGGCTCAGGGTGAAAAATTTTATGAGAACCCCGCAGTTAAGTTTGCTTGCTTTGGAGCAATCTCAAGATGGGTGACCTACTGGGAAGGACCCAAAGGTCATTATACAAAAGATCAAGGGTGAAAAGGTCAAGGGTAAAATGGGAATTTTAGAAAGTTAGACAGTGTAAGAACATTTTGGTCATTAAAAGAAGTATAAGGGCATTTTGGTCATTTGACAAAGTCAAATTCAAAAAGTCAACCTTTGACCAAAATATCAGAAAAATTCACATATGCCTAAAAGATAGAGCAGAACTCACTGATTAACAGAGTTTCAACAGATGGCTGAAAATCGGCCTAGATTTTTATTTATAGAATTTTAAAGATTTAATGGTTGGAAATAATTATTTGAGGTATCAGGAAACCTCAATCAGTTGAGTTTAGGGCATAGAAAAATAAATTGAATTTTATAGTATTTAATAAAATTATTGCCTAGTATACGATTAAGGTGATTTTCCCGAAAATCAAGAAAAAGACCCGAAAATCTCCGAAATATAATTTATTTCAAAAATTAATTTTGGGCAATCTAGAGGGAATTTTGGGAAAAGAAAAAGGGCTAGAGTATAAGTGAAAAATGTAGAAATTTTCAAAGCCCTAAAAGTATTTTGCCCTCTGATTGCACGTTTTCAGGGATTTTTGACATGATAAAATAATCCTGTAAAATTTGAGGAAATTAAGGGATATTTTGGGGATAATAAATTTTCCATATTCAAGAGGAAAGTATGGAGATTAAATGAGGAAGAAAATATCTCCAGAAAAGTAGAAAAAGATTTACCGGAATAAAGTTATGTTTACCGGTAAAATGTGTAATCGGTAAAAGTAACCGAATGGGATTCAGTTTTGGTAAACGAACCAGATTTTTACCCATTTAGTTACAGAAATTATGACCACTTTATGAGAGCCAATGAGATTGCATCATGTGTTTAATGTGTTGGTGAGTTACAAGCCATTAGATTAAACTTGATTTTCAAGACAAAATCCTAGCCCTTGATTTCATTATGAAGAGATTAGTTAAAACAAGATTTTTCTTCTCTTCCTTCACCATTTGCACAAAATTTTGGGCTGCCAAAGGGGAAGAGAAATACTCCATTGTTGTTCACCAAGAGAAGGAAAAGCTTCACAAACTACCAAGGTAAGAAGCTAAACCAACCAAACCTATACCTTTTCTTAATCCTTGAAACCTCCTCTACCTTTTCCATGGATTAGTTTCTTGATTTATCCTCTCTTTTTCAAAATTGAAGGTTAGAGTTCTTGATGGTAAAAGTGAGAAAGAAAGGGATTTAGAGTAAACCAAAGGTTGCAAAACACTCCTTGTGTGTGAAGGAGTATATTGATGTATATATTGGTTTGATTTGGTTGTTGTATGAATTTTTGGAAACTCAAAGTTTAAGGGGAGATGCTGTCCAATTTTCTATTTGATAAGGAAGTGTTGTTTTCAATCTATACCATCCATGAAAATGAGTTTGAGATCGAGAATATGTTGGTATATAGGTTGGAAGTTGGAAAAATCATGCTGATGTTGTTATGGGTTATGTTTCGGTCACTACTGGAATTTGGGGAAGGAATGTTGTTTTGATGATTTTGATGCTTCCAATGGGTTTAAAATGAGTTTTTTTGTAGGATAAAAGTGAGCACAAGTTTAGGGAAGCATTAGAAAACATTAAAGCCAAGTTTAAAATCTTAAGGCTTATAAAGTTCAAGGGGGTGATTAAAGGAGATTTACATTGATTTTTGCCTTGTAAATGGCTTGTGTTTGATGGCCATAATGTTGTCAAGAGAGCATCCAAGTTAAGGAGAATTAAGAGCTAAAGGTAGCAAGACCATCTAACTCTAATCTAAATTATTATGAAAATTCTTTTGAATAATGAATGACTTGATTTGAAATTTATGATAATGAAAGTGTGGATATGTGCATGTTTATACTATGGCCATATCCATCTATGTGTTTCATGTTGCACTTTTATTAATCCACATTTAAATAGAAAGTTGTCATGCATTTCATGAAGTATGTTAGATAGTTCCACGGTAGGGCGCCAAAGGGCACTATTTGGCGCCCTATCCGCGGATAGGGCGCCAAAAGGGGGCCATTTTGCCACCCTTACGGCCCACTACGCCGACATAGGGTGCCCAAAGATGCATTTCAGTGCCCTATCTCTATGTATGGCTCATAAAGTCGACCTTTATGCGCCCTATATCTAAGACAGGGCGCCTAAATGTCCGTCTCCATTCCTAAAATTTCAAAAATGCCACCGCCTTCATTTTTTTGCTCCCTTTTTTTGAAAAAGGACGCGAATTTCAATAGTAACAACTATCCTCTATAGTAGTTTTTGTATGTAACTTTCAACACCACTTCATTTTTGTCTTCATTTCGATTGGTTCAAATTTCATTATAAAATGTTGTACTTTACTGCAAACCTATGATGTTCCAGACACTAATGAAATGAAGAAGCACTGGATGGGGCTTATTCGCATACAGTGGAAAGACTTCAAAAACAAAGAAAGATGATAGGTGCCTTCATGTCAGAAAGATTATGTTCGGGGGTCAAAGAAAGATGAAGATCTATGTCAGAAATATCCATTTCTGTCCCCTAAAGACTGGAGGTTGTTTGTGTCATCACGAAAAGATCCACAATTTCAGGTAACATCCGTCAGTCATCTACATTTCATTGCTATCATGACTATGATTTCCCTCTTATGCCTTAATAGGAATTAAGTGAAGCCAACAAACAGAAGGGTGCTGCAAACATCTATCCACATTATTTGTCTCGTGACGGATATAGAAAGCTTCAGTAAAAGATGATAGAGGAGGAGCAACAAATATTAGAGGAGGCATCATCTCAGATCCCGCTGTTATCTTCCAAGCCCCTGCTCCTCCTCCACATCACAAAAAATGGAAAGCAACGAGGTTGAAAGGTGGGAAGTACATCAATGAAGCAGTTGCTGAGTTGGCTGGAAGGATTGTAAGTGCTGACATATAATAATCACATGTGATTGTTTGCCTTGGGTTCATTAATACCTCACTTAGGACGTATTATATGATGCAAGATGACCTTACACAATAGACCAACAAAGGGACTTTCACTCAAAGTGGGAGGATGGACATCTTAGCGACGGTGATTGGAAGGCCATATTACCCAGGGCAAGTTCAAGGGGAGTCGAGGGGAATTGGTCTAGGAAAATATTTTGGACAACCATCTCAACAGTCTGCTGAAGCTCAGATTCTATCTAGTGTAGCTGAGATACAGCAATCACTCCGAGCTGAGTTTGACGCTCAACGCCAGATGCAAAACTAGATGATGAAAAATCTGCGTGAGGAGATGAGAGCTGAGATGATAGCTGAGATGAGATCTCAGTTGAGAACTGAGATGAGAGCTGAGTTTGCAGTTCTCTTGAAATCGAGGAAGCTAATTGATGAACTGAAGAATATCGATTCCCTTGTATTTCCCAGTAGTAAAGATGGTAATCATCCGTTTGAGACAGTAGTACTGGGTGACCTTTCCCCTATTTCCCCGTAGAAGAAGTTAGATAGGATTGTACTCTCTACCTGGATGAGCCAATACATGCTGTTACCCATGCTTATTTCTACAATCAAGCTACTACGCACCATTTTATGCCAATTCCAAATAGATTGTCTTGCATATCGGTGACATGTATTGATGATGGTGAGGAAGGCTCCGATGTCCCAATCCCTGATTGAGAGGTGTTCCATTTAGGCCAATCCAAGGTGGTCCATACTAAGCCATAAATTGTAAACTTAGGTCGCTGTCTAGCCTTAAAAATGGATCAAGAATATTAATTTTGATTTCCAAGGGTTGTATAGTGATAACCTCATGGTCGTTCTCTCCGGAAGCGAGAAGGCGTATCAATAATTCTTAGCTTGGGTTTGTGCTTGTGATGCAAATGCAAATGATTCAAATTATCCTATGTATCTAAACTAATTATAAAATAACTAAAATCTTTTTGGTATTTTTTTTATTGAGGACGAAAGTAAAGGTAGCTTTAAGAAAGAGAAGTGTGTGTCTGATGATAGGTGCCTTTTGAAAACAAAGTGTCCATCATAGTTCGCAAAGGATAAGGAAAAGTATCGGCTTTCGCACTAAGTTTTCGAAATCAATAACCCCAACAACTCACATGGGTCCAGAGCGTCATATGATGATCTCCTTCTAAATCCCCACACTACTTAGTGGGTTCGAAATAACATGAAATGAATTGTATCCCATGAAATCCCTTAAGACCACTTAGTGTGTGTACGGAAATCGCAAAGTGACAAAATCAACTCCATACATTGTTGACTCTAAAACCAAGCAAAACTAGGATGATAGAAGAGACCAACATGATTTCATTGACTAAGCAAAATGAACTCCATTCTACTTCATCAATCACAAAACAACTCAATACACAATAATCCAAGTTTGGCTCAACCGAGACCAAGCATTTACACACAAATTACAAAGTCCAACTCGAAATCCAAGTGATCCATAATGTAAATACAAATTAAAAGCAAATACTCCCTTTTCGGCACTTCGAACTGAGGCTCACTTCATCTTCAAGATGGTGGAAATGTTCAGCTCCTCTTGGGTCATGGAAATGAGCTTCGAATGGATGATGAACGCATGATAGATGGATGGATGTTGGAGAAATGAGGGGAAATGGTGGTCGTGAGTAGGTAGGGTGAAATGGGAATGATATGCTTTCCTCTCTTTTCTCTCTTCAACTTCTCCAGCCTCCTTCTTTCCTCCTCCCTTCGAAAATACCCTAATTTAGCATAATAAACCGTCCTAGGTTAGATCCATCAAGCGGGGTCGGGTAAAAATTCAGGTTCTGCGCTATATTTGCTAAGGCGAACTTTAGGTTTCATCATGGCAAACCTCACCCGAGAGTTCCTGCATGAATTCTTGAACTTTGGCTGCGGTGAATATTGAATTGTGCTGCGGTGAAATTCTCCAGAACTGCTTCCCTTAACCTTTTATAAGGAGTTGCTGAAATGAAATAGCAAATATGGGCAGTATCATTTGTTCATGATGCAATTTAGGCACAATAAATCATTATTCATTGCATAGGTGCCCAAAATCACATTAATCCAAATCAATAACTCCTAATCTAAACTTAAGCACGAAAAGGTCATGATGGGCTAAAATTGACTCTAAGACCCTGAAAATTCAAGTAGAAACTAATACAATTAAAGCTCAATCAAATCCCCCACTCTTAAACCTTTGTACTCTTAGACAAAGCTTCTTCAAAAACTTAAAAACAATGAATGCACTTAGGAAATGTACTCATAGGTCTATGACTACAGAGCTTGGTAAAAACATTCATCAAGGGATCAACAATGATAATGGCAAAGACAATTATAAATTAATCCTTAAGAAACTTCAATTCAAGAGACCGAATAAAAAAAGATTTCCTCTCTAAAGGTAGAAGTGTCTCTCTCAGCTCAACAAGTAAGGACAATTTTTGCTCATGGTTTGCTTATTCGAATCTCTACCATAGGCTTGTAATTATTCTTCCTCTCTACCAAGAGATCAATATAATGTGAATCAAGAGGGCTTAAAGGTTAAGATGGATGATTGGGTTCTAAAATTAATGGAATGAAATAATGAAGTGAAATGAACTTATTGAATACACAGCACCGAAAAATAGTATAAATACTTTTGCAAGACTCAAGAGACATTTACATATATAATATATAAATTTTTTTCTTTCTTTTCTTTTTCCCTTTTTTCCTTTTTTCTTTTTTATTCAATCGAATAACAGCTGCTCACATACATAGCTCATCAACATATACTTGCAAATATAAGGATAGATTTTTCAAATGCTAGTTTTCAAGAGTGCATGGCTCAAAGGGGTAGCAAAGGATGAAATATTGAAGGGTTTCTGTTTGGGCTAAACAAAAGGTTTTGAAATGAAGGCCTCTATCCATTTCACAAAATATTGGATCATAAAGCTTTGATTAAGAATCAAGACAAGTTCTAGAGAGATTATGAATCAAGACAGACCCACTCTAATCAAATGAAATAAGGCCCAATTATTCTCACGACAAGGCTAATGTCTTAATTAAACAGTTTCAAGAACTAAAATCGCAAAAGGAAAATTCACAACTGATATGCACTTATCAATTACTAATAACTCGAAAAACGTGATTAACTAAATACTTTGATCCTTAGACTCATGAATCAACTTCCCAATGTATTAGCTATGAAAATCACATTTTCTTTGCTCAAGAATTTTAAAGGCATTAAAGGTGAGAGGAACTTTTATTTCAAAAATCCATAACCTAATTGATTTTTTTAGCACCAAGGTTTCGCCTCGGCTAACCAATAAGTTGGTCGCAGCAAACCACTCCTGAGAGGTGGTTCTGTGTGCCTGTGATTTTCGTTGCAGCGCAATCATGAGATGGTCACGGTGAAAGTCACCCAAGAGGTTGAACTACTTATTTAAGGACTTTCACCGTGGCGAACAACATAATTGGTCACGGCGAAAATGGTCAGAAAGCAAAATTTGAGTTCAATTCCTCTTTTCTAAAGCTTTAAGGTAAAAATAGCCCCACAATATCCTTCAATGATTTCAGTTGCATGTTAAAATCAAAAATATTACTTGGGAACACTCCAAATTCTAAATCTCCCCCCACACTTAATTCAAACATTTTCCTCAATGATTGGAAGGTAAGATTTACAAATCAATACACGCAGCATTCGCAAGCAATATCAAATAATCATCATGAACACATGCAACGAAATTTGGAAAACAACATTAGGAAAACATCTATATATACATAATAGATAAAAACAGTCAGTCCAAACAACAATTTCACATTCTACTTGGCATAAAGAAGACTAGAGATCAAAATGAGGGAAGTTTATTAAATTTATTAACTTCAAACTCTAATTACTCTACTTCCTACTAGGTAGTTCCTCTCCCACATTCAATTCGTCATAAATATAAAATCACAGCAATAGAGTAAGTGAAAGAGAGGAACAACCTGATAGCTAAGGCGGTTTGAAGTTCTCTTGGTAGTGCTTCAATAGATGCCCATTAACTTTCATAATAGCTCCAGTGTTTTCATCTTTGAGCTCCACCATACCAAAATTGTGTGCTTTTGTTACTAGGAAAGGCCCGTCCCAACGATCGTTGAATTTTCTAGGTTTAAAGCTAAAACAAGCCTTTAACAGCAGTACTCTATCGCCCTCCTTGAAGTTCTTTCTTAAGATGCCCTTGTCATGTACCAACTTAGCCTTTTCCTTATACATCCGGGCATTCTCATATGCTTCCATGCGTAATTCTTCCATTTCCACCATTTGTAGCTTTCTTTCATTTCCAAGAGCTTCCATGTCCATGTTACACTATTTAACCGCCCAATATGGTTTATGCTCCAGCTCCACCGAAAGATGGCATGGTTTACCGAATACCAATCGGTATGGTGACATCCCAATAGGTGATTTATAGGCCATTCTGTAGGCCCATAGTGCTTCTTCCAGATGTAGGCTCTAGTCCTTTTTCAATGGTTTCACCATCTTCTCTAGGATGCGCTTCACCTATCTATTTAACACTTCTGCTTAACCATTGGTTTGCGGATGATAGGTGGTTTAGATTTTATGGTTGACACCAAACTTTGAATGCAGTTTATTCATAATTCTATTACAAAAGTAGGTGCCCCTATCACTTACTATGGCTTTGGGAAGTCCAAACCTACAGAAAATGTTTGACTTGACAAATTTTAATACAGTTAGGGCATCATCTTTTCTAGTAGGAATTGCTTCGATCCATTTGGACACATAATCTACAGCTAAGAGTATATACACAAATTCAAAGGATGGTGGAAAAGGTCCCATAAAATCAATACACCAAACATAAAAAATTTCACATAATAGCAAGGATTATTGAGGCATTTCATTACGTTTACCTAATCCCCCAAAGCGTTGACATCTATCGCAAGCGTGACAGAATAAGTATGAGTCCTTAAATAAAGAAGGCCAATAAAATCCTGAATCTAATACCTTTTTTGCTGTCCTCCTTGCACTAAAATGCCCTCCGCAAACCATAGAATGGCAAGCCAAAATCATAGGCTCAAATTCCTCATCTGTTCGCATTTCCTTATTACTTGATTGCTACACATCCTCCATAAGTGAGGCGCATCCCATATGTAATGCCTGGACTCACTTTTGAGCTTTAAAGCCTCAGGTGAGGTTATAAAAGGTTGGGTAGATCAAATTACTAAATAATTGACAACATTGGCATACCACGACTCCCTAACAATTACAGCACATATAGAAGAGAATCAGGGAATGAATCACAAGTTAAGTCAGAGGAATCTACTCCCCGGGTATCATCTGGTAATCGGCTTAGGTGATCTGTCAGTTGATTCACAGATCCCGGTTTGTCCTAAATTTCCACATCGAACTCTTGAAGAAGTAAAGCCCATTTGATTGATCGTGGTTTTGACTGAGGCTTTTTTAGTAAGTATTTAATAGCTGCATGGTCAGTGAAAACAATAATATGAGAGCTCAATAGATATGGTCCAAACTTTTCTAATGCAAAGACAACGGTGAACAACTCTTTTTCAGTTGTGGTATAATTTATTTGAGCTAGGTCTAAGGTCTTGGATGCATAAGCTATAGCTCTGGTAACCTTATCAATTTGTTGTCTAAGCATTGCCCCTACGGCATAATTTGAGCATTGCAAGAATTCAAAGGGTAATTCCCAATTTGGGGCAATTAAAATAGGTGTAGAAACAAGCTTCTTTTTAAGTTCATCAAACACTACTTTGCACTAGTCATTAAAGTCAAAGTTAACATCCTTTTGCAGCAAATGAGAAAGAGGTACCGTAATTTTGCTGAAGTCCTTGATGAACCGTCTATAAAACCCAGCATGACCAAGAAAAGATCACATATCTTTTACGCAATTAAGGTATGGTAGCAAAGAAATCACTTCAATTTTTGCTCTATATACTTCTATACCCTTTTTTGAGATTAAATGCCCTAGAATGATTCCTTCATTTACCATAAAATAGCATTTTTCAAAATTTAAAATCAAATTTTTCTCAATACATTTTCGCAAAACCTTTTCAAGGCTAGCCAAACAATCATCAAAGGATCCTCCGTAAATAGTGAAATCGTACATGAAAACTTCCATGCATTCTTGTAAGAATTCAGAGAAAACTGCCATCATGCAATGTTGGAAGGTCCTAGAGGCGTTACATGTAATATCCATAAATTTAGATGCTAGCTAAATTAAATGTTAATCCGATTACTAGGAAACGAAAAGAGAAATCAAAGGTAAATAGTATAGAAAGAAGGACTATAGGCCGGAAATCATAAAGATAGACCTGGCTTAGTACACGGAGTTCCGTAGGAATTCTAGAATTAAGGAAAATTGCCCAGAGTAATATGAGGATGGGAAAACCTTCAGGAAAGGGACCCATACGTCATTTAATAAAAGACCAAGGATATAAAGGTCTTTTAGTATCAAAAGTAAGGGCAAAATAGTAATGTTTGGAAAAGTAGAGAAAGTAAGGGCAAAATGGTAATTATGAGAAAGTTAAAGGGTATTTTGGTCATTTGACAAAAGAAAAGTCAAAGTCAAAGTCAAAAAGTCAACTAGTTGACCAAAATATCAGAAAAATTTACAGATGCCCAAAAGATAGATCTCTACATACCGGTCGCAATGACGTAACACAGATTTTCCAGATTCGGACTCGATCTCCGTCTACGGAATTTTGAAGGGTAAAAGAGGAAAAATAATTATTTGAAATATTAGAAGCTCTTCAAAAATTTGGAGAAAAATATGGAAAATCCAGTGAATTATGTAGTAATTAATAAAATTATTACCCGGTATATAATTAAGACGGTTTTCCCGAAAATTGGGAAAAATACCCGAAAAATCCCTGAAATATAATTACTTCAAAAATTAATTTTGGAAAATCTAGAGGGCATTTTGGAAAAAGGAAAAGGGCATGAGAATCAGTGAAAAATATAGTATTTTTCAAGGCCCTAAAAGAAATTTGCTCTCCGATTGTTCCGTTTTAGGGATTTT
>JANTPZ010118272.1:0-11592 GCA_025593235.1 Vachellia pachyceras
CAAAATCTGCAAAATCCATTTTCCCAACGGAGTTCCCAAACAAGCACATTGTGTGTGTTTGGGAATTCCGTTAGGAGAATGGATTTTACAGATTCCGAGGCATTTTGTGGATTTCGAGATGATTTTACGGATTTCAAGATGATTTTTATGGATTTCGAGATGGTTTTTACAGATTTCAAGATGGTTTTATCTCGGCTTACGTGCACCGTTTTGGCAACGATGTAGCTCTGTTTGTTTTGCCCGTTAGCACAACGGGTGCGCTTACCGAGATACTTTTCCTCTCACATAAATTGCCTCAGAATCTGTGTCCGTTTTCCCAACGGGCTATCCAAACGGAGCCCACATCATCTCGATTTACGAATAAATCCATTACCCATATCGACTTGAATTAAAGTGTAAGTTCTTCTTGTGGATTAAATCCGGTAAAAAAAATCAACATTTCATACTAATATATTTGTAGAATACCAAGATTTCTATGTATAAAAACATATCGAATTTTTTTGGATTGGTTAATAAATTTTTTTAATGACACCTCACTCATTTTTTCAGCTAAATTTTTATCGCTTTCCATATTTATTTTATCTTAAGCATTGCAACCAGAATTATCTTGATAGGTGAAGCATTGCAGCAACGAAAATTACTGGTATAAACAAGAAAGAACGATAAAAAAACCCGAAAATTACATAATTTTAAATAAGGTATTTTTATAAAAATGAGTTGTGAATTGCCAATTAAAAGTAATGAAAACCTTACCAAAAGTAAATCAAACCTAATTTAGAATTTTGTAAATTTCAAATTCGTTTTCTGTGGTTAACCTACAAACAACTTGGTGAAATATAAAAACATGTTTTATGCAAGGTATAGGAAACCGGACCGGTGATTGAACCGGACAAGGCAATGGGTCAAGGGTCAGTGGGTCAGACCGGAGTTAAACCGTGGGTCAAACCGGTGAGGAATAAAAAATTAAAAAAATAAATATTATCACACATTTACACAATCAAACTATCCAAAATTGAAAATTCTAAAAATTAAGCAGTAAATTCTATTATTAATAAAGTAAAAATTACTAAACTAATCATATACTTGTACGTTATATATTCTCCAACATTATTTATAATTTTAAAATATTCATCCTAACAAAATATCAAAATACATATGATAAGTGGTTCTGTTTTTTATTTTTTAACCTTCAAATTTGAAATTTTAAAATAATTCATCATTTTAAAAACTAATTAAAAAGAAGATGAGTATATACAAATGCGATATTGTGTCTATATGAGAAGAAATTCTGTTTTTTTATTTTTTAAATTTCATTTTAACAATTTATTATTTTATTTTTAAATGAAAATTTAAAAAAAATAAAAAAAGGCCAAACCGGTCAACCCACTAACCCGGCCGGATTGATCAAACCGGGGTCAAATTGCTAACCGGACCGGTCTGAAGGCCTATTCGCCGGTTTCTGGTTCGGAATCCGGTTTAGTGAACCATGCCCAAAAGTCTCACTTTTTCTTATATTTAAATATTGTAAAACTAACTTTTTGATACATTATTAAAACAAATTTTTATCAAATTGTTTTTATAAAAATCTATTCAAATATAAATCATATTATCCTAATAGATTTTTACCTCAATTTTAGTTTGCAAAATTCAATTTGAATAAGAGTCACTTTATAAGCATTATTCCAAATAAGAACTCAGTAATAAATGAATTTCATGTGACCTATTTATACTTAAATTGTGAGTAAAATAATCTAACATCTCCTGCATTTTGTTTTTCTTATATG
Organism: Vachellia pachyceras; assembly: GCA_025593235.1. Lineage (NCBI taxonomy): Eukaryota > Viridiplantae > Streptophyta > Magnoliopsida > Fabales > Fabaceae > Vachellia > Vachellia pachyceras. Next base: position 1,785 of record JANTPZ010118272.1, read on the forward strand.
GATCTCTTCTTTATTTCAAAAACATACGCTTAAATCCAAATGGTAAATTCTACTAAGGATCATTTAAAAAGATTTCATATAAATTTTATTTGCTAATATACCTTTCATCATACTAAAATTTTAATTTTGACCAAAATGGTTTTGAAAATTTTAATATTTTCTTACTTAATTTTATCTACTTTTTTTTTTATTGTTTTTCTTATATTGGGACAGAAGTTCAAGCAATTTAGTTGACATAAACATAAAACTCCTAATAAAAATTTTGATTTATGCAAGAAATTTTTTAAAACTTGGAAATTATAAATTTAAATGATTTATATAATGTCCCAAACTTGTTCCGTTTATACTATATGATGAACAAAATTATGCGTTTGAAATATGTTTTCAGCACCATAAGAGAAATTGAAATAACTAGGTTAGAATAAATATGATGAAAAATTAAAATCACAAAAAATTATAATGTCATCAAAATTAATAAATTTATAACACAATGAAATGTTTTAATATACATGCATTAGAATAATTTTTATGTTGTATAAAATTTTTTCAGTGGATATAAATATTTAAATAATTCTTATATTATGAAGGGGTATTTTGTTCCAAAAAAAAAGGTTTAAAGACTTAAACTTAATAGTCAACTAATAATTTAAGTAGAAGAAAATGAAATCTCAAATATATAAGAAAAGTTCACATAATATATATATTAATTTTAAGGTTTATATATATTAAATAAAAATTTATATAATTTAGATGAAACCATATATATAAGTTATGGTTAATGTGTTTTACTCTTAAACTTTTTATTTATACCTTTAAAATAATTTTGTCCTTTACAATGAAAAGAAAATGAAAGCAGACAAACCGTCCTTTATAAATTTCAACATTATGATTCCCTTATCCACACATTTGGATTACACTTTTTCTTCTCTCCACGCTCCCATCTTCTCCAACTACCAATCTACCGTCCACGTGTGATACTCGTAATAGGGCCCTTCAGGTCAAATTGTGTGGACTGATATGATATATTTTAGGAAAATTTACTGTACAATCCCACATAAGGGATTTATTTATCAAATGGTCCCAAATTTTAAAATATTTATCAAATGGTCCCAGAGGTGTTGTCAATACAGCGCATGGTGTTGTCAAGGGTTGTCACGTGACAACACCATGCGCTACATTGATAACACCATGCGCTGCATTGACAACACCTCTAGGACCATTTAATAAATATTTTAAAACTTGGGACCATTTGACAAATATCTCTGATAATTGAGACTGCACAGTAAATCTCCCTATATTTTAATTATTAACCTATTTAATTTTTTAAAACAATTATAATATATTTTCAAAATTATAGGAAAAATAATTATTGATTCCGTTGTAATGCATGATCTCGGGAGAGGGTTTACCTAGACCAACATTATCAAAGAACATAATTTTTTATAAAATGAGATAATTTCCTTCACATATTCATCTCGATTTATGTAAAAATACTTCCCTACCTCATTTTTAAACCGACACAATAATGGTTTGATTTCAAAAATTAGATTTTACCTCAAAATCAAGGTTCTGTCCAAACAAAAAATAATTTTCCAAAAACTATTTTAGTTACAAAACCTTAGTTTCAAATCTAAATTTTGTCTTTCCTACTTTTTCCTCTTTTCTACTTTTTCATCTTTCCTCTTTCTTAATTTTTTTACATCTTTCTCTTTCCTTTTTTTCTACTTTTTCTTTTTTTCTCTTTCCTATCCACTTTTTTACCTCGAAAACTGTAAAAACTAATAACCTCATAAACACAAATTACTTTTCAAATCTTAGATTTTACTTTCCATTCTCCAAACCTAGATTTCCTCAAAATATGTAGAAAGTATCTTCACAAATATCTTAAAATAAGTAGCTGAGAAGTCATTGTTTTTATTTTTTTAAAAAAGAGAGAAATCATTGTTTATTCTTAATTCTTCAATTTCACAAAAATTGTGAAAAAAAAACCAATGCCACCAAATTACAAAACGTTGCTCCTAAGCAAAAATATAATCAAAACATCCTCAAAGAGTACCTCAGAAACTTTGAATTAAGTCCACCGCCCGGAAAATGACTTCCCGCCGGCAACCACTTTGGGCTTACAGGTAGACTGAAAAGCAAAAAAAATGAACGTTTAAAAAATTTAAAAAAATAGAGAGCCACCAAATAAATAGCGAGGCAGAACAGAACTTAGCCAGCCCTCCTCCTTTATTGAAAAAAGGGCTTCGCGTTTCAGAGTCACAGCGACCAAAGCTACCATTGATATAATAAAAATATATTTTCTTTTTTTTTGGGGCTCGAGAAAAATAAAAGTAATTGCATTAAACATTCGGACCCCAAAGGTTCCACAAACGCGAATTCAATAACCCCATCACGTCCGGCAACACCATCCTGGCCAAACCCCTGTGGTTACTCGCCGCCGGCATCGGAGGGAACGCCACATCCAGCTCATCCTCCTCCTCCACCGCCACCGCTGACGCGGCCTTATCTATCTCCTTCTCTGTTTCTAGCTGCTCACTCACCTCAGCATTATCCGCTCGTCCTGGCGAAATCGACGAAGGCGCTTCATTATCTTTAGACTCAGCGACTCCAGAGTCATCGTCGTCGTCGTGGTGTTGGTCAGTCACAACCGGCGGCGGAGGACCCACGGGCAAAGCCACTGTGTTCTGAGGAGGAACAATGGCGAGAGTGCGTGTTGTTCTCTCTTTCTTTTTACCTCTATGGCCATTTTTCTTAGCGTTTTCGCCGTTGGTGAGGAAGTCCTCGAAGGCATCAATGACCTGATGGATGAGCTCACGGTTCGGGGAAGAGTCCCACCGGAACCAGTAGCTGGTGTAGCAGTCGAAGCAATCACAGTGAAAGAGAGGAGGATTGTGAGGGAAGGGTTTCTTCTTCGACGACAACGACGGCTTCTTCTTCTTGGAAGATTCCAGAAAAATGGAAGCGTCCATGGACCTGGTAATCAGGTAAGCGAGTACCTCACGGTCTTCGACTGAGAGGACGGTAGCGAGGGCGAGAATGGCAGCCGGAAGAAGCCGAAGAACATCGGCGTGATCGGAGGAAGAAGAAGATGACGACGGAGAAGGGTGAACTTTACCTTTGTTCTTAATCTTCATCTCTGTTGGCTTGAAGAGGTGGATTCGGGGAAGAGACCAGAGAGAGAGAGAGAGAGGAATGAAGGATTGATTGAGAAAGAAAGGAAGTGGGAAAAGCACAGATTTTTACTTCGAAATGAAGGCGGAGGAGACAAGGGTTCGTCTTCACGTCAGGGAGAGAGACGTCGCCGTTTCTTAAATGTTTTCAGGTTAATAGAAATAAAACCCGTGCCCTTTATGTCAGCGCGTGGTTACACCGTCGGACTTTACCTTTTCAAAGTTCCACGGACGGCTCTATTTATTTTGCCCGTTGGCACAACGGATACGTTTACCGAGATAATTTTCCTCTCACATAAACTGCCTCAGAATCTGTGTCCGTTTTCTCAACGGGCTATCCAAATGGAGCCTAAGTGTACAAGTGGAAAGCTTATATCTATGTTTCTGTATATTTTACACTTTACCTGCCAAAATCAGTAGGAAAAACGATTTTGTACGAGTTGAAATGAGTTGAAATAAGTATGCAAGAGAAATTTATCTTAATTTATGTTTAATGTGAAAAAAATCAATTCCAAACACCTCATTATAGATATTTTGGAAGGACAATAGAATTTTAGGTTAATATGTAGAAATAACCCAAAAATTTTGCGAATATGAACAGATCACATGAAATTTATTGAGGGATCATTTTTATTTAAAAATTTTAACATAGGATATTTTTGCCACTACCGTTAAAAAAGGATAATTTTGAATGTCAATCCATCAATGAAAAAGTTAATCAACTTTAACTGTCAACATTAACATTTTTAAGTGTTACAATTTTAGTTATTGTCATTTGATAAGTTGAAGCTATTACTTCCAAAGTGTTATTCTCAACCATATTCAAGACAATATTTCATTGTTTTGGTTGTCTTAGGTGTTATTATTATTTAATGAATTAAAGTTGTTAATTATAAAATTATCATGAGTTTTTTAAATTAAAAACATTTAGACATTTTGGGGTGTCAAATTGATATTTGCAAATTTGAAGAGACTTTAATGTCCTACTCCTCATTAGAAAAAAATGTTATTTTAAGCATATAAAAAAAGAGCTATACCCATTAAAAGTATTATATACACTGAACCATTAAACAAATTTCAAATAGCTGTAAATAATTAAATTTGTTACCGGGGATCGTTTTATTGGTTAAAGTATAAAAATACCACATGTGATTTTAACCGAAATGTATTTCATTATCAGCTGATATTTTACTTCGTTTAAAGTTTACCGGTACCTTCTCCATAAGGCATGTGGATATTTTTTCACCTTAATGATTTTCCATAATGTGCCCATTTGGGAAAAAACTATAGATGTGTTTTACGGTGTAAGAAGTAAATGTATGAAGGAGATTATCTCGATTTATGGAAAAATACGGTTGAAGGTTTGGGGAGCCCTTATGCCGCTCGAAATAAATATATGAAAAGAGTTTTATTTTGATTTACGATACTTCAACTGGAAATTTCAAACAATCACTTTGTTATTTATTGTAGGAAATTGTACTTGTTTAGGAACATCGTTCCCAAAACGGTACACGTAAGTTGATATAAAATCATCTCGAAATCTGTAAAAACCATATCAAAATCTATAAAAACCATCTTGAAATCTGTAAAACCATCTCAAAATTCACAAAGTGCCTCAAAATCTGTAAATACATTTCTCCTAACGGAGTTCCCAAGCAAATTTGAAATTAGGGCATGTGAGGGATAAATAAACAACGGTGGTGTGGTGTGAAGGTGCGCGTGGGCATTAGGGAAGCCTTTTGGGAGGAAAGGGCTGGTCTGCTCCTCTGTGATTGTGACAACTGGCCACTGAAATGGGCTTACTCAGTTCGCACCGCACAGTCTTATTTATTTATTTATTTGTTTGTTTGTTTCAATGTTATTTAACCCCACAAAAGTAAAATCCCTTTTTATTTATTGGCCCCTAATCAATCATCATTTGAGAAAATGGACTAAACCGCACTTTATGACCATTTTAAACACAATAATATATATATATATATATATTGCGCATAGAATCCATTACGTACATATTCCCATTTTCCAGATTCTTTTTTTATTTTCACAGAATCAATGGGACCCTTCCCATTGACCATTGTATAAAGAAATTGATGGATATCAAAGAGAATAGAAATGAAGAGAAAGAATGAAAAAATTTGTACAACATATGGAGCCTGTATAGGCACTGTTTTACAAATTGTCAAAAATGTTTATAAGCACTTATAATTATATTTAACAGTGTTTTTCTGTAAAACGAGATAATCTCCTCTTTATATTTACCTCGACTTATATAAAAGTATTTATAAGTACTTCTCCACCGCGTTGTCAGACGGATCCAATGAAAAAAAATCATATTGTTTGTGCAAGTTTCAATAAAAGGTTAAAGTAAGAAAAACATATTGGGTCACCAACACTATAAAGAGACGGGTAAATTACTGGGCTTAAAGCAAGACTAATGAAAAATGATTGTAACGATGAATCTTATTGAAATACAGTAGAGATTGATTGAGTGAGAATAACAGTGTGGACGTGAATGACGCGTAATCAGAAGTGTAGAAGTGTTCGATACTCCTACAAAATATGATAGAGCTTAAGAGCTTGTTTGGAAGCTATTTTAAAACCTAGGTTTTACAAAATCCGAGGTAAAAACTAGGTTTTAGAAAGTGATTTATGTTTGAGAAGTTATAGTTTTTACGGATTCCGAGACAAAAAAGTGGGTAGGAAAGAGGAAAGTAAGAAAGAGATAGAGAGAAAAAGTATGAAAGAGAAAAGATAAAAAAGTAGGAAAGAAAAAGTATGAAAAAGAAAATCTAGATTTCAAACCTAGGTTTTAAAACCTAGATTTTGGCAACCAGGTTGCCAAACGAGCCCTAAATAAATAATCGGTCTATGTCCTCGATAGTGAGGACGTCTTTTCTAATGACCTCCGTAGTTCTAAGAATGATGGTTGCTACATCCTGAAACCTAGTACCGGTAATGCGGGTTGGGCAGGCTACGGGCTGGCGGGTTGATTCCAACCCGCCACCTTCATCTCGCCCGCCTAACCCGTTTTTATTTTTTTTTGAAAAAAATATATATTATATATATTTTTTACATTTTTTTATCCTAATATTTTTTTACAAAGAAAAAGTGATATTAAACTCTATTTTTAGGAAATTATTGAACACTTATTCATAGAATTTGAAAGAGAATAGCATAAATATGCAATCTTATAAGAAAAAATTGGGTAAAAAAGAAAAAAAATTATTTTTTTATTTTTAAAAAAAATAAAAGGTTGGCAGGCCAACTCACCATGACGAGCTACGGGCTGGCCCGCTTTACCGGTACTACTAAAACCTACCAATCTGCGTCGAGATCTTAGAGAAAAGAAAATTCCAAAGAGTTATCTACCTACTTCAAGATCACTAGAATATGGCAATAGAGAATTGTTAACTACATTGTTCTCAACAATCTCCCTTAGCATATCATAAATATAGTAATTAAATCTTTTTCCCCTTTAACATGAGCTCTCTGTCACGGGGCTAGTCTTACGACCCGTGCGGCTCTTAGACAATCTTCACTAGAAGTTGCTAAGTAAGCCTATTTTCTATGAAAGAGGATGCTTGGCAAAGTTAAGGAAAAGGGAAAGCTTGAGGGCAAGAGAAAGAGCTTGGAGAATGTGAGAGTAGTATTGATTTTGAGAGAACTCAAGGATGCCTTACAAATGAGGAGGGGTGAGGTATTTATAGGCAAACTCCCACCTCCTTAATGGACGGTTGGGATCGAATCAATCCTACGGTTACAATTCATCATCTAGAAATATCTCAACAAATATCTAAGATATTTACATGGAAAAATCTAGAGACAAATATTAAAATAATGAGGCTAGAGATGTGTAGACTTCTCTAGAATGCTCTTGCACTCTCTAGCACTCTGAGGGTTAATCGGGAGTCCTCTGGAGAGTTCTGGGTCGTTCCGGAGCCTCGTAACCTCACGAAAAATGACGGACCGTGACATTCTCCCCCATTTGATTTCGCGACGCCCTCATCGCGCCTTCCTCCTTGTATTGTTGGATTTGATCTTTGAACTGCCACAGGAGGTCCTCTCGTTCCCAACTGGCTTCAGATTTGGGTTGACCCTTCCATTTGATCAAGTATTCAGTGTAGTTGGGAACACCTATCTTCCTGATCACCCTAAGGCACTGTTGCGGGAGTCCACAGTACACACACACGATGTGACGAAACTAGTACTGGTAATACGGGTTGGGCCCGATAAGGTGTGGGTTAGGGTTGGCAAAAGCCAACCCGCCAGGTGGTGAGTTGGCTCCAACCCGCGAGCCAGCCCGCCAATATTTTTAAAAATAATATATTATATATTTTTCTTATTTTTTTATCTCAATATTTTTTTCAAAGTATGATAAATAATACTTAATATATTCAAAAATAGTATAGAATATTTTATTTTTCATATCAACTTTCTATAATACTCTATTTAAAATTATAACAACACATTAATATTTTTATTTTTATTTTAAAACATGAAAAATGTCATTATTGAAAATTTATTAGCAGAAAAAGAATTATAAGTAAATAATATGATATGAATATACAATCTTATAAAAAAATTGGGTAAAAAAAGAAAAAAAGAAATTTAAATTTTTTCAAAAAAATTAAAATATATATATTTTGGCGGGCTGGCCCGTATTACCAGCATTAGACGAAACCCTTGCTTTTTTCATTTTTTTTCTTGATTTATTTGATAAATAAACACACACACACACGTGAAGCAAGCAGTAAAACCACTCTTTTTTCTATTTTTTTATTATACACACACATATACATAAATACACATGTTATTGAGTGGGCCATCTACCCTAATATATATATTATATTTATTTTTTATAAAATCATTTTTTAATTATTTAAGATTTTCTTCAATTATGATATATTCCTTTTTTTTACCCAAATGATTACCCAATAAATTATATTTAACATAAGCATTATTTACATATAACAATTAAATCCTTTAAATAAATAATTATTTCTCAAATGTCATTAAATCCTCTAAATAAAAAATAGGATGTTACAATAAACACAGTTATGATAATAAAAATACTTACAAACATATGAAAATCATCCAAAAACAATAAAGTTTAATTGTAAATTTATAAGAGTCTCCACAACATTATATAAAAAACAAAAAGTAATATATAAAAGAAAAATATTTTAAAAAATCATATGTAAAGGAGAGCAACGGGCGGGTTGGGCAGCCCGTGCCCCAACCCGTTACCCGCCCGTTAAATCCCGTACCCGTATGTCAACCCATTTAACCTCCTTTAAATGGGCGGGTTTTCGACGGGTTACGGGCAGCCCGTTTAAGAAGAAGCAATATGATTTTTTTTTATTCAGCATATAAACTTGCTTTTTAGTCCCCTAATCAGCAAATATAAACTTGCCACAATCAAATATAGGAGATTTCATATTTTATTCAGACAAGCATCATGCATGTGACTAGCAACTACAATTAATATCATCACATCAAAAGCAATTCTATAGGGGAAGTTAAACTTGCAGAAAACATCAAACCTGAAAAACAAAGCATCATGGCTAACCTGAGTTTCTAAAAAATCTTTAGAACGCTAAGAATCATTATTGTAAGATGCCAAAGACCAGCCAACCACCCAGCCAAGCTCTGATGTGCTGAAAGATTGAAAGTCTGAAAGATGCTTCAACAAGTGTCTGGAGACAATGGGATGCATAGAGATAATATCCACCTGCATATGGCATATATGTCACTGAAATTAAAAGTAGCAAATTATGAAAAGAAAAACATGAAAGTGACAATTACAAACTTAAGATAATGCCACATTATGTACATCAACAATCATAACATTTAATTAAAATGTTTTAATTATACATGATACATGAGCACTCATATTGAAGTCATGTCAAGAAAAACAGGTTACTAAAAGTTAGAGGTGCATTTAAAGAATAAATGAAGTTCAAAATGCCAAATCAAAAGGATTTGATTCGATTGCTATATATACATACTCATATTGTGTTGTTGCTGCTTGTCCCTCTCCTTCATTAGTTATTTGAATTTCATTCTCACTGCTTGGCAAGGATGAGGCAGTACCCCCTCCATTAGCTGTAGATTGCATATCTTCAACCTACCATAGATGAGATCATGCATAGAATTATGCTAGTACTGTCATAGAATTATGCTAGCACTGTTATGCTAGTCAGTTATTTCTTGGATTTCAATACATTATGATTGTCATATCCCATGAATCATAATCCCTCTGATCCTAAATATAAACCTCATTTGCAATTTAAATTCAAAAACAAATCAAGGCTTATATTTAGGAACTCGACTATATGTCCAATCACAAATATCAATTGTCAAATTATAGTCTCTGTCCAAACGAATCCTGCCCTATTATGTATGTGTTGGGCTTTAGTACTTGAGAGCAACCAAAAGTAGTCATTAATTCATATATCTATGCATGTTTTGAATTCACATAGAAAACCATGGAAACCATAATTCTAGTAAAAGCTTCCACACCGTTTGGATGCTTTTCCCAATACAAACCAAACACTCTATATTATCAACTCTGTATCAATCCTTGATGAAGAGAATTCTCAAGAAATCAGTTAGGGATTTAGCTGTGACAAGAT